>VUQJ01001146.1:0-15128 GCA_015108635.1 Andinoacara biseriatus
CTCGAAGGAAAGAAGTGGAAGAAGATGGATGGATGAACGGATGGACGGATGGACGGATGGATGGATGGATGGATGGACGGACGGATGGATGGATGGATGGATGGATGGACAGACAGACGGACAGACGGACGGATGGATGGATGGATGAATGAATGGATGGATGGATGGATGGACGGGTGGATGGATGGATGGATGGATGGACGGATGGATGGATGGATGGACGGATGGATGGACGGATGGATGGATGGATGGATGGATGGATGGATGGACGGACGGATGGATGGATGGATGGATGGATGGATGGATGGACGGATGGATGGACGGATGGATGGATGAATGAATGGATGGATGGATGGATGGATGGATGGACGGGTGGATGGATGGATGGATGGATGGATGGATGGATGGATGGATGGACGGATGGATGGATGGACCCAACCGGTCTCAGCAGATGACTGCCCCTCCCTGAGCCTGGTTCTGCTGGAGGTTTCTTCCTGTTAAAAGGGAGTTTTTCCTTCCCACCGTTGCCAAGTGCTTGCTCATAGGGGGTCGTTTGACTGTTGGGTTTTTCTCTGCAGTATTGTTGGGTCTTTACCTTTACCTTACAATACAAAGCGCCTTGAGGCGACTGTTTGTTGTGAATTGGCGCTGTATAAATAAAATTGAATTGAATTGAACTGTTACATTAGTTCTAAGAGAAGTTCCTGTAATGTATCCATGTTAATGTGAAGCGGGACGTTTGGTGTGGAAGTTACAATCTTCTGTTGAGAGTCAGTGTTCGAATGTTGTCAAGGTAAGACCAAATCAAACACACTACATAATAATTTGGAAGGCCTGTGTTTGTAACTTTGGTGTTAAGTTATTGGTATGGTCATTTTGTAGCTCATTAACTTACAAAATAATAGCTTTAAACAAACAACTTAATAAAAAAAGCCCCACATTGAATGAATACATAAATTAATGTCCTCATAACGCTGGTATGACATGTTTAGAAGTTGGCTTATGGTGCTTTGGGATCTAACACAAGATGCAGGGTTCAACACACTGAAAGCAGGGATGCAGGTTTTTTGTTTATTGTAATTTGAAAGGGACTATGTCAAAAAGACAAAAAAAAAAAATCTCATTGAGGATACGTCTCCACAACGTGGCAGCACCATTACGTTAGGAAACCTTTAGAGCTCTTCAGTCAGGGAACATAAACCTCAGTTATGATTCCATATATACTTACAAGCTACCTGAGTGATGAAACACACTTGCCATACCAACGTGAGGAAAAGCCCGACTTCAAGAGTAAGGTATGACTGAAATGACTAATTACTGACATACCAATTCCTCAATGGGCCTCTGGTTAGAGAGACAGACATTTGAAATGAATGTTAAATAAATTTTAGCACACAGCTTTGTGGCTCCAGATGTTTTTGTTGAATCTGGGTGTAAATGATTCTTTGTTCTGAGACTGCAGTAGGATTTGCATGAGTGACTGAAAGCCCGTTTCAGACTAATTCCTAATCTGCTGTTTACTATAATTCTTAATCGAAGATTGTTTTGTGGAGGAGGAGGCATGAATCACAAACCTGTAATTTTGGTTTTCTTACTTACAAACTATCCTGATCAAACGGGCTGCTCTCCACCCCCCTTGGTGCTGCTCACACATTTATTTTTGATACCTAATAAACATGTTGAATGCATTTTCTTCACACCACCCTCACAAAACTGTTACAAGGCTGACTTCTGTTTTACGTGTATGTTTACTCGTTTCTTGCTAAACACACACACAAAAAAGCAAAGATCTGTTTAAAACTGTGAGAAAACGAGTCCTCAGTACTGAGAAGAAGCAGCCAGTGTCCTCACATAGTTTTAACTCTTGAACAGGTCTTTACAAAGTATTTCACCTGCATAGTGCACACGCATGATGAATACACAGGGACACACACACACACACACACGCAAAACATCCTTTGATTTCCTCCATCTTTTAAAAAACTCTCAACCCTATGGAGAGTTAATACTCTCACACCCCCTCACACTCACTGGCTGCAGACTTTTCCTACAATTTAATCCTATATGTTAATTATGATTATAAGGCTGGATGAAACTGAAGCAATGTTACCCTGCAAACAGACTAATGTCCACACATTAGAAATACATATAAGTAAATGCACAAATATTCACATGCTTTCCTCTCGCTGGTCCTGTGAGCCCCATTCAACATTCACAGGCCGCCACAGCACGCCTTCTCCATTTAGGCCGTGCATTCCACCCAAACCCACCCCCACACACGCGCACACGCACGCACACACACACACACACACACCCTTCTTTCCTCTCTCTCCATCCAGCGCCTCTGAGAATTTGTGGACAGATTGTTTCTCCTGCAGACGACCAGGCATCAGAATTATATTTGTTTTTTCTGTATTGCTGCCCGTAACTGCAGACAGTAGCAAACCGCTGGGCTGCGTTTGTTAACTGTCTGTGTCCACAGTTGTGATGGCGTATATCATGTAACAGACCCAGAACCCACCGCCTTTAGGTTTTCGATGTCTAACAAGGCTGAGTTTGTTTGACCCTGTTTCAGACTGCAGCACTTGGTCTCCAGGGTATTTATATATTTATTTTGAGTAACATCAAGTGTACGTTTTTTTTTCTTTCAACTACTATAAAAATTATGGTAGTTCTCTCTTTGTTATGTGTGTTAATTGTTTGTTTTTATTTTGGTTGCCATTTGGTTGGTTTAGTATTAAACTGTTTCTGATGTGCTTGAAATGCATTTTCAACATTTACTAATATAAATATATTTAGATGATAATGTGGCAAATAAGACAGCTGATTGCTGAAACTTTTCCACAAAGAGAAAAGTAAACTTTGCCTCGTGTACTGTACCCTCCTGTGGCCTAAAATGACTCGCCTGGTTAAAAATTAAGGCGGCTCTCTGATTGAGTTTACCCACTCGGAGTGAACACGGGGTCATGTGTTGCTGTGTGTGTTTACAGGTGTGTGTGTGCAGGTTTTCTCACACATGTGTGAAATAGAGCTGCTGGATTTGGTAGGAATTAAATGATTAAGCCTGTCCTGGATTGCATTTATTTCAAGTCATTGTGGAACAGATAATAAAATGGTATGAGCGGGCTTCAGGGTTGCAGATGGTACAGAGTTTTGACCATTACAGGACTGAACATTAATATGAAGCTATTATAATTAAACAACAGTAAGATAAAAGGACGAAATGAAAACAGGATAAGATAAAAATAATTTAACTGTGTTGAATATACAAAAAACAAAAAGGTTCTATTTTCAAGAATTGTCAAACAAACATGAGCGTGTTTATATGACGTTAAAGGCTGTGAGATGTTATTTGTGTGCAAGTTTACCAAGATATCTAAAATATGCTCTGCAAAATGTTATCTACAGTTCTGCAGTCAGAAATGTGGCTGAAGTGCCAAAAATAAAAATAAAAATTTTCCATAGACTCCCATGTTAAAAAGGCCAACTTTACATATTTAAAAAGCCTGTTTACAGCCTAGTAAAAAACTTGTGGTACAGTCCACCCTACAAGTGTGTGCTTCTAATGTGGTCAGTGAAATGCTCTTATTTGGTACTAAGTAGCTGGTATGTGTGTCTGTGCATCACACCTGTACAATTTATTAAGGCAGCTTGCTAATCAGGGCAGCTAGCGTTGGCTAATTTCTTCACCTTTTCGATCAAAGATGGCGTCTGGCTCCCAAAAACAAAACGCCTGCAGCCGTAATGCTAATGTTAATGCTTCAAATTCAAGCACGTGGTGTCAAAGGAGCTGCATCCAAATGCACATGCACACTTTTTATTGTTGTTGAACTGTGTATTTTTGTTATATTGCAGCGTGTAGTTTGGTGAATGTTTTGCAGATAAAAGATGAAACAAGCTGATGGCTATGGCTTCAGCTGAATCAGGAAATGTTTACTGCCTTTTGGGTTCACAGTCAAGTCAAAAACTTCCTTCCAACAAAGCTGTCAGCTTCAGCGTCTATCTTTCAAATCCCCAATGTTTTTGTTATTTTTATGGCTCCTTCCCCCTGACCAATAAAATCTATGGATGCAACTTAATTTAGTTTGTTGAAGTAAAAGGAAAAAATGCTCGTAAAGTCAGATGATTGAAAGAGCACCACCAACAGGGCAGTGACACCGCTCTTTGACACAGAGATGTGGGGGGATGGAGGTAATCTCTACCCGTCTTCATGCATCCTGACAGAGGAAATGATAACAGCCCCGCGACTGATACTGTACGTGTTTGAATGTGTCCCTTCGAGTGACGCCTGTTTGTATATTTTTAAAATTAAATGGAAATAGACTATCATGAGCCATTCATCATTCATGAAGCTTTTTATACCCCCCTAACACACACACACACACACTGATCAATTAAACAAGAACAGCACGTGCATCCAGAACAGGTGAGAGTCAGTGGATATTAATAGAACAGGGCTCCAGTACAGTACCCCCCCACCCCCCCAACACGCACCCCCACATCAAAAGAAACCCAACAGCAGCATTAAGGGCTGATCTGTGTGATTTTCTAACACATGAAAGTGAATGTGTAATTAACATGAGATTTGCTGGCAGTCTGTCTTTTTATTTCAACATGAAATGATGCAAGCGCTCTCCTAAGTCAGGGTCAGAGGCCCGGGCCCTTGTAATACATATTTAATGGAGAAAGACAGACTGTGAACATGTGCGGCCAGATACGTGGGTTATACTGTATCTTAAATATCCTTCACAGCTGCTGTTTCTGTGAAACAAATTATGTTTAATAAATTATTGCATAGCATTCTTACACTGCATTATTTATTTTCTGTCAATAAAATTACTTTTTTTTTTTCATTTTGCTCTCGTCTAAATCCAGAGATAGATTGTTCATTTCCTCCACTTCCAACACAATTCAGTAGCCAGACCACAACTAGAACACACTCTGCTTAACATAAAAGTAAATGGGCTATCTCGGCCTCGTGCTGACGTGTTTCGGTGGCTCGTTCTTCTTTCCGATATTGCTCGTGCCCTCATGCTCAATAAAGCAACCACCGCACAGCTCTTTGGAAATGGCATCACAGGAACAGGCTTTCTGCAGACTTCAAACGTATAAACTGAAAATAATTTAGCTTTACGAGCAGATTTAAGGATCCACGAAGGCTGAGACAAGACGGTATTGTTGAACGGTGAGCACCACGAAGCTCTGCAGCCAGAAATGGAGCTGCTTGAGCTTCTCCCTGCCAATGATATCAGATTAAGCAGAGCTTTCAGGGACCGGTGCTTGCTGCATGAATGACCTCATCAGCTGCGGCTTGGGTGGTTTGGCAACGAGGGAGCATGTATAAGGTATGGCAGGAGATGACAGAGACACTTTCTGTGAAAAAGGGGGAGTGCGGATGTTGAGAAGGCAACCGTTAAGTCCTTGGATGCTTTATTTGCTAAAATGAAGTCAAAAGTAATGCTTTACTCTCTAAGAAACAAACGCATGTAACACATGCAACACATTTATTAGATGTAGCAGTTTAGAGGAAGAAAATGGGAAGTCTGACCTGTATACTCTTTAAATAACTATACAGCTGTTAGCAATCAGTCAAAATGCCAGCAAACTGAATCATTTATCTGGCCCTGCACATACCCGACAACAGCAAAACAAAACTGAAAAAATTATTTGTGCTGTCTGGACTATTTGTGAAAAACAAGATGAACAATTACACCAACATATAGCAGGGAATGAAAATATTCAGTTTTGTCTGCAAACTAGTCTAAAGTCAAAGTTTCCTTTTCCAAATGGGGAACTGTGCAGGATTAGTGATTCTGAGTAAAACTCCCCAAAATGAAAATAAGCTGTAGTTTTGTGCTGGTAACAATTTTTATCTTCACAAAACTGCAGCAACATTTAGAGCAGACAGTAAAACTCCGACTGTGTACATTGTCTGCAAGTGCGACACTCCTGCATGTATACATGCAAAGAAAACTTGACATAAAGGGTCCTATTGACATCTCTGATTTGTCAGCAAGAGAACAATTAATTGCAGTTGCAAAGTCAACAATGTCTCAGGCAATTAGCCCATCACCCCCCTCCCCCTGAAGATGGAGGCATGAATTCTGCATGTCACCCTCTTCACATAATGAAGAGACGGCGGGTGTCATGTCTGGACTTGGCAATCTGCTACTGACATGAGAGTTAGAGTATTAAATGGACTAACTGCCGGCTTTACCGCCGAGGAACACCGGTGTCTGAGCCCAGTGATTACCATGGCCCCAAACAAAAATGACATTTGTCTGACAATAAAATTGGATACTAACCTGTCTGAAAGCTGTCTCCATTTGCCTAGAACAAATGTTGGCGTTGGAAAACAGTTTGACACACTTTTCCCCTTGAATGCATAGAGAAGGCGAAGCCATCCTTTGGCTCACAGTAATGGCCCTTCATTGTTGGCCACAGAGGATGTGGCGCTATTCATACCGGTGGATGATTGAAAAGAAAATTGAATCTCTTTTGATATGATAAATGTGTCTATTACTGCATTTGCACACAAAATGTCGGTGGAAATTATAGTGGGGAGGCAGGGCTCAGAGGGAAAATACATAGTGATGGCATATTGGCTAGCTTTGATTGGAGCTGAAATATAAATATACTGTACCGGTAGTGAAATGAGTCCAAGCGCCCTGATTTTTCCACAGGATCTTCACAAATGAAAGGCCTTGAGAGCCCCAATTGTAGGACTATATAAAAAGGTTAAATGTCTGCACAACGCTCGCTCTCCTTTTCTCTCCAAAGAGTTGTTTGATAAAGGACACCAACAGCTGTTTGCCATGTAATAAAAGAAAAGATTTCTCTGACCTGAGGAAGCCCGGGGAAAAAAGGAGAAGATGCATTTTGTGTTGCGTTAAGTCCTGTGCTGTGATGGACAAATTCATTTGAAAATATTAAGACAGTTGGCTCTGATGCATGCATGTATTGATATGAAACAAATACACCTTTTTTAGTTTTGGAGACGTGTGAAATGCTGATATCAGTGATATGTGCATGCTTCATTTGTTTTTATTTTCAGCAGACAACATTTCTACTTTTCTCTCTCTTGTTTTTTTTTCTGCTTATTTCTTTCATTTTTCTTTGACGCAACATAATGAGTCATTTCCGTTTTTCTTTACAGCATGAATTTTAGCAGTAATAAGCTGTTTGGTATTAACAAAAATCCATCACATTTGCCTTATTCTGAGATTCAATTAACATTCCATAAACTTTGGTTTATTAAATCTTCCAAAGCATTTTTTAAAAAAAATCAATGCTACTGATTGAAACATTAATAATTAAACAAACCTGAGGATCAGTTCAGGTGAAATCGAGGGTCACTGAAGGCAAAGTATATATTTATCAGTGAAATGTGCCATGAGAACAAATCCCTCTCACTTTATGGACCCTTTGGAGGCGTAACTGGCATTCAGCCGAGTTCTTAATGAGCAACGTTTATTTATAAATAACTTTGGTAAACTTAAAGAAAGATGACAAAAGAACCGGTCATACAAATGAAAACAGCTCTTCTTGTTGGTCAAGTTTGGAAATTTATTATTGTGCTGAATATGCTTCATTAAAAAATGATCCCTTTGGACATTTCTTGGTCTTTTTTATGTGACTGTGTTTACTGAAAAAATCCACGTGCTAATAATTCCAGGCGTGGCTTTATTGACTCAAACTAGTTTTCTGTATCTTTTTTTGCAGCTCGTAAAACATGTCAAATCAAATTCACTATTGCAGTTTTTTGTGTATATGATTTTTGTTTGTTTTCCTAAAAAGAATCTTAATTTAAAGAGATCAGCAGCAACTAATGCACAGAACGAGTCAGAAAGGCTAACAAATTCTTCCTTTTGGCCTGTTCATGAGTTTTAGTGACAGTAACAAAAATAATGTCATCGTTTTTACCCTTTGAAATCAAAAGCTCTGACTCCGTCTGAACCACAGTCTGCTCCACTAAATTACTTTTCATTTATGCCAATTTATCCTTTATCCAGAAATCTCAGGGGGAAAAGGGTTGGGAATCCTTTATCAGCAACAAAATGTAAAAACCCAAGATGTCAAGATGTCAAAGGAAACATCTGTTAAATGAATTCTACAGGTTTCTTCAACATAACTGATACTTTTTGATCCTTTCACAAATAATTAGTTTTCAAGGCTCAGTCACAAGGAACAACCAAACAATGACAGTAACAGAAGCCGTCTCAGAACCACGATACTGTACGTATGTACGGGTTAATGCACAAGTCACCGCTTTTTGTCACTTCTTTGTGTAGGTGCACATTTGTGTCTGAGGGGGACAGCCGGTAGCAGAAACACTCTGTTCTATAGCCTGAGCCTTACATTTTCAATCAAGTCACTCAT
The DNA here is from genome assembly GCA_015108635.1 of Andinoacara biseriatus. NCBI lineage: Eukaryota > Metazoa > Chordata > Actinopteri > Cichliformes > Cichlidae > Andinoacara > Andinoacara biseriatus. The sequence goes on from VUQJ01001146.1 coordinate 8,380, forward strand.
CTCTCTTTCAATACACATCTTTGATGATGAGATGTGCTTTGATGGCAAGTGAATTTCATTTGCGTCTAAAAGCTTGCAAAGTATTCGGTTCAAGATGATCACCACATTCGTGACTTCTAGGCAATTACTGTAATGATGCTAAATGGTAAACATTGGCCCAACATCTAAATAATTTAACAGACTGAAAATATGCTGCTCCAATGTTTATGAAATTCATTTTGTGTTTACAGAGTGATCATGCTGAAATGTTCCATGGCATTGAACTAGCATGAGAGGTCATGTTTGAATGGACTAATTACACGATGACTCCGGTCAGACAATAGACCCCCCCCCAGACTTCAGTACATCTGAGAAACATTTAGACAATCAAACGTGATATTATTGCCTTGTTTTTTGGGCATATGCTCATTTCTCAGCTTGAATAAAATAAGGCCAGCGGACGGTTTCGTGTGTGTTCAGTTTGAATGTGAGAACCGTGGTTGGGTCTCAAAGCTTGTGCTGAAACTGGCTGTGAGCTGAGCTTCATTTGGCCACAAATGATATATTTATAGAACATTTTTTAAATTTGAAAAGGTGGTAAATTCAGATGTGTAGATATGTTTTACATGCAGTGGTTTACTTACATCGTACTGTAAGTAACTTCCAGTCCTTATTTTCATGACTTGGTTTATTGGCTTGTGTAACATGTGCATACTGCACAGCTTGACCTGCCAGTAGTTAATGTGTAAACTGCAGTACAGCAGAGGGGATGAAGATGCCCAAAGGAACATTGGCCCCTGATAAACTGCTGAATAACTGGACACACAGTTTCAGTGACTGGCAAATACCACTGATGACTCCTGACAGCTTCTGATTAGATGTTTTTGGTTTGGTTTTTTGTGGTTTTGGTTTAACTCACGCTGGACTCTCCTGAAATATGGTCAAACTGTCCCAAGTCTTGACATAAACCTATATTGAAGCTTAACATTTTTCAAAGTAAAATCTATTTGCATTGGTGAAAATGGAGAGCAGACTTGCTGGAGCTGGGAAACAGCTTTACCATGTGGAGATCCACATCGATGAGCACCAACCTTCTAGTGGAATCCTGGATCTTCTGAGCAGACTCCGTCCTCACTGGAAGGCACAAGACATTCAGTTGAAGGCGAGTGAATGTTTGTATCATTAAATGTATGGATTACCAGGGGCTGATTATTAACTTATTAAAAACATTATATTCATACGTTTTGATTCTTATTTCTGATTTTACTGTTATGAACTTCAACATTTCACATACTAACTGAGGCCTGAACCGTCCGAGCTGCCAGTCTGACCTTGGAGTGAATTGGCTGGGACGATTGTGGCATTGCACAAACACACACCTACTGTAAATGAAGCCAAACTCAACACACACCTGCTCCTACTAACCCCCTGGGAAAACTTCTTTCACATGACATACTGAGACCGACTAACACATTATTTTTTTTTTGTGCTTCTTTAAATATTAGGTACAGATACTGAAAAAAGAATGAATGTCTGTAAACATTTTCATATTTAACAACAATATTTTTAGAGAAAAATAATGACAGAAGGTGATGGGTTCAAATGTATCATCAGGTGGTGTGGAGTTTCCTACAGGTATTCCAGCTTCCTCCCACATTCCAAAGACATTTAAGTTAATTGGAGATTCTCTTTTCAGTCTGTTCAGTTTCAGTCCTGTTACGTCACAGTATTTGCTGTGGAGCTGCTAAACAAGCTCATGGACTTCCAGCTAACCGTGAATCCTCCATTTTTTTCTAGCAGCGATTTTGTAGTCCAGTTTGGTTATGTTGAAGTTGCATGTAGGTAAGTCAAAATGTTCGGTTGTTGTCTCTGCCGGTAGCTAACCCCATCGCTGCTGTCAGACTGTAAAATTGACCGAACAGGGGGGAACGCTCTGCGACCTGTGGGGGGGTGAAATGTCTCATTCACATTTAAAGAGACCAAAACCAGCCGCTCTGAGACTCAGAGCAGGTGTAACAGGGTCTGTGGAGCTCCAATAACCAGGAATTCAGACCAAAGCTTTGCAGCTCTGCTTTATAGAGACCACAAGTGAAAGATTTACATATGAAAAGGAAGGATTTAAAAGCAGGATACGTGCCCTTAAAAACACACATGGTGATAAAAGTTTGCCCTATTTTGTGTAGACTCCATTTTCCAGTATGCTTTAAATTGTAGAAAGACACCTTCCACACAGAAAACCAGAAAAAATCCAAGGTAACTGGACAACAAAAGTAGACTTTTAGGAAGATTCTTTTACTCGTGCTGTCAGAGCATCTATTCAGAACAAGATAATCCCATCCTGGTCCCATGTGCAAACACAAGGTCCAATATTTCAGAGAAATGGAGTTTATGTTTGTTAGGTGACCCCACGTTGGGTGGATGACCTCTCAATCCTCACCAGGTCTAGTAATGTACACAAGAGTAGATGTTTCAACTCTCACACTGCACTGGCTCCTTTAATGGTGTGTTGTGTTCAGCAGGGAAGGACAGACACCTCCTGCTGCTACATCTGTGCTTTTAACCCAGAAGCATTTCTTTCAAATCGCTCTCATTATTATAGGGAAAGCAATAAATAAACATCATATGATTTACATGCTCTATCTTTTTATGGAGAATGTGATAAAAAGAAACCAAAGCCCTGTAAATTTCATGTATCAAAGCACACACACGGGATTTGTCTCGTGCAATTAATAAATCATAAAATTTGACACAAATAGAAAATTTGAGATGTGGCGGTAGAAAGAATTTATTGGAAACCAGCCCTCCATCCATATAAATACCGGGTCAGATGTCAAGGTGGGCATGTTTGTTCATTTTCCATTTAGATGAAAAACGGTGTTGTGTGCAGGTCCCATCTGATGCTCAGAAAATGTCTCGGGGAATCTGGCAGGAATTGAGAGACTGAGAAACCGCAGAATGACAACAAATGTCAGAAAAAGTCAGTGGCCACGGCGATGTTGTTGTGAACACATACTGAGCAGGACAAGCTGTTCCAGAAGTGGGAGTTTCAATGACCTCCTGCAGCATTGTGTGTCTATTAGCATAATTCAGTTAGCTATTGTTGCAGGAACTCTACAGAACAAACCTGTAGAGGTTTAATTTTACAAGGATTTATTTTAGTTTTTCCAAAAAGTTACACAAAAGAAGTGTCATAGAGAACAAAAGGAGCTATATTGTTTCAGTTCTTTCCTATCAGATGTTTGTTGTTTTATTTGTATCTGATCAACTATTAAATTCAAATATTGAACTGTTGAATTTAATTGAAGCCACGCTGGCTTGAATGACGCACCGATAAACAGGGTCAGGTGTTGAGGAACCAGCACGTAGTGATGAGACGTGGGACTGACAGAAGGCTAAAGATAAGGCATAAGTAGGCAACAGAGCAGGGAACAGCAGGAGGTGGAGCAGGTCAGTCGGAAGGTTGGTGGTTCAAACCCTGGCTGCTCCTGTCTCCATGCCAAAGTGTCCTCAGGCAAGATGCTGAAGCCCGAGTTGCCTTCAGTGTCAGATAGAATACACCAAGGTGCAGAAAAACGTGATTTGTTTGACTGGGTGTGAATGAAGCATGTTGTATAAAGTGCCTCGAATGCTCAAGTAGAGTAAAAGTACTACATAAGAACTAGTTTAACATTTACTTGGCTTCTAATGAAAATAACCTTTTGTGCTCATCTTTGACTTTATTGTCTCATCTAGCTGCTACATGTTGGTTGTTCACATTTGTGCCATTATAAAACAATTTCAACAAAAAGCTCTTATCTGAGTAACCTGTGGCTGTAAGTATTTACCGTGCACGCTGTGGTTCCACGTGAGCTTCAAAATTTCTGTCTTAAAGTCAAACACACAGATCAGCAGTTGGTCTGTTTTTGTGGTTTTCTTTTTCCTTTTTATGAACAATAACGTGCATTTAAAGGAGGTCAGTGAAACCTTTAAATGAGCTTTAACAGTGGTAAATTAGTGGCCTGTAAATTGGTGCTGAAAGTGTCAGGTACATTTAATGTTTTATAATAACCACCAACAACTCAGAAAATCATCATGGGTTTTATGAACTCTTCTGACAATCAAGGATGCTGAAATATGATGTAGTAAAATGTTTCATATGGTGTGTTCTATCTCTCCAAAACTGTTTTTAGATATATATTCATGGCCCGTTTCCTTTCATTACAGAAATTCACAGACGGCATCACCAACCAGCTGATTGGCTGCTATGTGGGATCTTTACAGGAGCCTGGTTGTGTTTTGGTGCGACTGTATGGCAAAATGACAGAGCTCTACGTGAACAGGGACCACGAGGTGGAGATGTTTCAGATCCTCCATGCCCAGAGATGTGGTCCTGAGATTTACTGCAGCTTCCAGAACGGCATCTGCTACGAGTTTGTTCGAGGAACCGTGCTGGACGATCAGCTGCTTCGGCAGCCATCCATCTACAGGTCTCTGCACCAGCAGCTTTAACCTTCTCATTTAGCACTTTGCTACAGCTGATGTTAGCAGCATGTTTTTGGGGTTTAGTCAGCAGATCCACTTACAGAGCGCTGTGATTAGTCTTATCCAGAGTGTAAATGTTAAACAGTTTTGGCTTAATTTTAAAGAACTAACACATAAACAAACCTGTGTTGTCAGAACTGCTGAAGACCTCGCTAATATGTTAAACTCTAATCTCATTAATAAAACATTCTGCCAGTTATTTTCATTATGATAAACTGTACATCTTCATATTTGTTAAAATGTTGAATTATAAGGAGCATATTATGAATGGTATTATTTTTCAATAGGGCTTCTTATTTGTAATTTCAGTGTGTGAATGAACACATAATACGGCAGCTAAATGATTTAACAGGTTTAACATCTGTATGTTTGTTTAAACAATAAGCCCGGTCTATTTAAAAATTAAATTAAATATTGTTAATACTGATTATTGCCAGCATGTGAGATGCTACAGGCATGAATCGGTCCATTGTAAGATTTTTGCCTATTTAGCTTTGACAGTTTCCTCATTTGCATATTTAATATTATAAATTGTTTTTTTCTTCCTCATACTTATATATAGCACTTAAATCCTAAACTAAACTTCCCAGTTTGTCTCCAGAGCCTGATTTAACACTTTTCTAGTTCCTCATTCATGGAGTGATAAAGTGATCCAAAATCTCTCAAATTACATGTAATATTCCCAAAATGTTTTTTTTAACCTGACACTATCCAACATTCACATTTCTTTTCTGGAAAAGTGTCAGAAGTATTTAAGTAAATTATTAAATAAATTCCAGAAAACTCACACTAAAAAAAATAATATAATAATAAAAAAAATAGCTTTATTGTCATATTCATTGCTTTTTAACCTGTAAGAAAACAGGAGGAGATTATTGTTGGAGGTCAGGTGTGCCAAGCAATTCATTTCATTTGTGCTGGTGTAGGTGTGTTTTTTTTATTATTCATTTGAGTCACGTTTCATGTTGAGCAATGTTGTTTGTTCATGCCCCCCTTTCATTCATCACTCCCATGATAACAGACCGTCATCATTATTCACAATACAGGACAGTAGGACTCAACACAGCCAGGCAAGGCTGAACATCCAGGGCCACAATAGACATCAATCACCTGGCTCTGCCTGATACCCTCTGTGGGAGATACCCAGAAAACTTTATGTCACTATTAAGACGCCTTGAGAATGAAACTCGAGTGGTCAAAAGGTCACAATCACAACGAGATCCATTTTTTAAAGAACAAGATAAGAGCACTAAAAGTAAAGGGAGTTGTGTTTCTGCCCTGATAATGGTTGTTTATGCAATAACAGCATCAGCCAGGCTCATCTGAGAACATGCTTTCTCTCTGCAGACTGATCGCTGCAGAAATGGGGAAAATCCATTCCATCCAGCCAAAATCTGCTCTGCCTGCTGAACCCGTACTGTGGGCAAAAATGTCTCATTTTCTCAAACTAGTGCAGAGCAGCGTCAGCGGCAGTCCAGCTGAGCGGTGGCGCATAAACAGGTAAAAGTCACGATGAATAATATTTACAATACATTCACTTGTGATTGGCCACAAAGCAGCTGCACTGGAAAAAGTGAGGAAAACTTGGAGGTCGCTTTGCCAAAGAGCTAAACTACACTTTGTTTAAGCAGAAAATCGGTAGGCTGTGAATGACCTGCTGTAGTCATTCAGTGAATGTGTGTTCAGGTTTATTTAATTAGAGGACGACTCACTTCTGAAGCACTGCTGGTTGATTCCCTTTCAAACTGGACAGGAGCTGATGGACAAGATCATACTCAGCATGAAACACCTTGTCTGGGTCAAATGTCGAGAAATGGCCTGATGTGGTCATTAGTTAGACTAAGAGTTTTGGCAATGCCCGATGTGTGCAGCTACTCGTGGGTTATTAATATGCAATTCTATAAGATTTGTGTAAAAAACTGAGACAAATGAAAAAAAAAAAATAGCAAGTCAGCTGAATATGTACTTAAAGTTTGTTTAATTAGCTGCTTGTGTCATTATAACAGCTGAAAACTAGAATCAGTTATTATAACAATATAGTTATGATGGTTAATCTACTGCTGTAATCATAATAAACTGTATGAAGTACATGAACAAGAGCTGAGAGCGTGACAGCTGTAACAGCAGTAAGTTGGGGGGGTCAGTGATTAGTCAGTTATCCTGTCAGGGAGGTTTCAGATTAATGTGTGTGTGTGTGTGCAAATGGGGGCGTGTGTGGGGGGCGTGTGTGTGTGTGTGGGGGGGGGGCT
>VUQJ01001146.1:15148-29092 GCA_015108635.1 Andinoacara biseriatus
GAGATTCAGACAGCAGGGCTCTCCTTTGTTAATTGTTGCTGTCATCTCTTTGATAGAAACCAGTTTAATTTTCTACAATTTTATCTTTTCGGCAGCAGCTCTCACACTGATGGCTTATCATTTTCTCACATCGCTCTTGTCCACCCAAATGTTGCCTGGCTGAACAGGCAACAGGCATTTACGCCACACTGTGTGTATGGAAGCCTTCACTGTGAGCTGTCATTGGTTGGACAGATGAGGTGGGGGGAGTGGTCTTACTGGCAGTGACCAGTTAAGGGGTGAGAGGTAAGATGGGTTGCTGAAGACAAAGAAACAGACTCAGAGCTCTGCCTTATCGGTCACTTAATGCTAACTCAGTTGTGTTTGCAGTAAAGGTCTGAAGTCCATGCAAACAGAAGCTGAAGGACCCAAGTGTTCTGGTCACTTTTCTTTCAGCAGTTAGGAAATAAATGAGTCGTTTATAAAGAAGAGGCTTTGAGGCAGTTTTAAAATCCAAGATTCATAAAATCAAAGATCTTATTAAGCTCTCAGATAAAATCTGTGTAATTAAACAATATTATTTAGTTTTTCTGTTAACACAATATTTTCACCTCTAACGAACATGAGATTAAAATGCATCAGAAGACCTTTAAAATGCCTCTATCAAATTAATTCATTTATTTTATCACCAACTGTAAAGATAAAATAAAATAAATATCCATGAATGATACACTGCCAAAGAAGAAATAATAACCTACAATATGAGACTCACTGTTCCACATCAGATTCCAGGATTTTTAACATTTTATTTACCAAAAACATTCAAAGTTCACCTTTGTTAATGTTGCCTGTTTCCTGTTGAGCTCCAGTTTTGGAGAAAACACTGAGAGCTCTTCAGTTTCACCCACAATGCGACACTAAAAGCATTGAACGTATGTCTGAACATGCACCATACTGTAGTGTGCAAGAGGAGAATGCACCACATCTAGAGGCCCAATAGATGGCGCTATATTGTGAGACATTTTTGTGACTACACAGTCCAGCGCTGCTCATGCTCAAGTAGATACAGAGCAACTCAAAATTACCTGAAAATGATCAGTATTTAGGGTACAGTATGCATCACAGCAGGGTGGAAAAACTACTCGGATAATAATGGAAGGGACACTCCAACTGAATCTGAGCTTTCAAATACAAAAATATTAGACATTTGGTTATTTTAACCTTAACTAATATCATCCGTATGTGTTTGCAGTTTAACTGGTATCTTGAGTGTGCAACTGCATGCAAAACATAGCACAGAGGCAAAAAAAAAAAGCGAGAAAAGACTGGGGGGGAAAAAGCTTCTAAACAAGCATCAGAGAAACTTTTGTACTTGAGAATGTATGAGTGCTGATATGAATGTGATATTCAGAGGAAATGGTAAAAGAAAGGCAGAGAGAGCAGGAAGAGGCTGCACCTGCAGAGGAGGTCTTCAGCTCTCAAGCCACCCGCTGTGCAGAGAGAGAGAGAGAGAGAGAAGGAGAAGAGAAAGGGATGAGGGAAGGGGGAGAGTAAAAGAGGCTGCAGCAGCTGCAAGGTTCAGAGAGAGAGAGGGAGCACAGTAGAAGTCAGAGAGAAAAGAAAGAAAAGCAAAGGAAAGCAAGAGTGCAACCTCTTTTTCTTCCAAAGCCCCCCTGCTACGTCTCCCGTTTGCACTCCTACAAATTGCATAAAACTGCAAAAGAGAAAAAAAAAAAAGAGAAAAAAATCTGCAGTGCTCGGCTGGTGTTTGAAATCATATGTAAATAAGGCACATTGATAATGAAGCGCCAGAGGAGGAAATTCCACTAATTACCTTACAGAGACTTGACAGGGAGCAGGAGGCGAATGTACTTGACGCACTGTTTTTCATGAAAAGAGAGAGGAAAAGATCTGATGGCAAGACGACAGGTTTCCATTTAAAGTCGATGTAAGTCTTTCATTTAGCTTTTGATTCCAAGTAATCGCGGGTTCCTATGTGAAAGTCAGTTTGGTAGGTTAAAGGAGTGGATTGGTTGAAAAGGAATCAGGGTGATTCACCATTCATCTCCGTGTTTTATTTCATATTAGAGAGGAGATAGATAAATTAGGCATGTCAGAGGGGCCCAATTTTAAATAAAGCTGTCGCAGGCAAGTAGATGTGAATCAAGCACTCTATTCTGGGCCTATATCTTATTAAAAAAGCTCTTTGGAAATAAAATGTACAGCATTTGTACAATGTCACTTGAGAATAAAAGTAAAATGTAACTTTTTTGAGTTATTTTATTAAAGAGCTTGTAACCTGGAAATTGGTATTTTAAAATGCTGCATGTACAGTACCGTGCCTGGAAGCAGCCACACATATCACAGATTTTTATTCAGTCAATCTACCCTCAATCTGTCCATCCCAGAAGGAAGGGAGACTTGCTGGATGCAGTGAAGATAACATACATGTAGTCAGCAGAGCCTCTGCGCCACGACTGTAAACAAGGCGCGTCGTCTTCTGCTTTTATTGTGCGTTCCTCGCAGGCCTCACTAAATTATGTCTCCAAGTGTGTATAATACCGGAGCATCTGTTTGTTCCCTCTTCGAATAAATAGGTAGTGTTTAAATTACACTGTTTAAAGTACCCTGTAGCCGTGGCAGTCGCTGGGACTGAAAAGGAAACACAAAAATTAATTAGGAGACGGATGCTTGTGCAGCATTTCATCCAGGTGCATTTTGTACTGACATCCAAGGACATTAGTGGCTTCTTTGATAGATTTGAGTAATCAACAGAGTGAAAACAAGGCATGTGACCTCTCAGTCAGGCTCGCTGAACTGTGTCCGTTTACAAACATGTTGTTCCTGGAAGGAAATGCGTGGAGTTCATGACAAAGTTCTACTTTCTTCTCACAAACTCTCCTTCCTTTTACCAAGTGTACCAAAAGATTCTTATACAAGTTTAATTCAGATTCTCGTTGGGAAAAAAAGAGAAAAAACTTCCATCTTCTTTAACGTATCCAATTCTGGGTCGTGGGGGTTGTGGGACTGGAACCCATCCCACCCGTCGTGCAGTCCTGGGGTGAGAGGCAGCGTACCCCCTGGACCGGCTGACAGACAACGTTCAGACACCTACCGTCAATGTCGACTCCCCGATTAACCCGTGCATGTTTAGAGCAGCTAAACGAGCCCACACAAACACGAGGACAACATGCAACCTCTACAAAGAAAGGCTACAGACTGGATTTACACCCCCCCCAAGGCATGGTAGATTATTCTCTGCTGAAATTCAGGAAATAAAATTCTTTACTGGTGAACACAAACAATCAGGCAATTGAGTCAAGGGAAATTGTAGCTTTGATTGAGCCTTAGCGAGGCAACACCAGCTTTGACTACTGCCTTATTCACAAGCTGTCACTACCACAGGCACTCTTTGATATATATCTATATATTATTATTTTTTATAACACCAGGTGCCCTTTCTGATGCAAACCCAAAGGTATCCTGGGATGAACTGGGGATCTTTTGCTTAGAGCCAGTGGCTGAGATTTAACAAAAAAATGATAAAGGCAGACAAAGAACGCAAAAATCAAACACGTCTTTTCTCTGTTTTTTACTCACTTGCATTTTCGAAGAAGAAAGACTCCTCCCATGCTCGACTCTCGTAGAACGTACAAGGACATGTTCTGAACTGAGTTGAATACAAGCGAGTTATTGTCAGGCTATAAGCATTTTCACCAAACTAGACGGCTGATGATTAATGACAACTTTATACTGAATCACAAATAGGGCGCTCAGTGGAGCGCATACCTCCCCCACCCCAAATTATCTGTGCCGATACTACGCTGCAATGTTGTCATACTCCATCATAAATTAATAGATCAGAAAGACTAGAAATGTATTTTATTGGCTTTCTAACTGGAAGCCAATGTATTTTTGAGATTCACCGACTAAAACTAAATGCTGAAGCTCTTTTTTTTTTGCAGCCTTTGGTGTAAAACTTCACACAACCTTTAGTGACTTTGGGTGTTGAACTTAACCTGCTTGCCTAGTGCAGCTGCATAAAGACATCCCTCTTTCATAAAACGTTCCTAGGCAGGTTGGAGTGACGGTTTTGCCCTTTCCAACATAAAAAAAAAAGTAATTTCAGCAATTTAACCTCTTGCAGTTCTGCAGAGCTACAAGAGGTGCCCAGCTCTGAGACTTTATCGCTGGAAATGGAGTCACTGAAGAGACACCTCTCTCAGATCGACTCGCCCACTGTCCTCTGCCACAACGACCTCCTGACAAAGAACATCATCTACAACCAAAACGAGGGTGAGGAAAACCTGTTGGTTATAAATGTGTTATTTTATTTTTTTGATCAACCTAAGCACAGTAACAAACAAAAGGAGGCCTGATGCTGAACTAACTTGATTCTAGCTGAAGAGCTTCTGAAGCTCAAACAGATGGAAGTGCAGCTCACAGTTGTCACACCTCTCTTACATTGCCTCATATTTAATGTCTTACCTCATTTGTGGTGTTCTGTTAGGATTTTTCTCAGATATTTTACATGAACAGGTCATGTTCAGTCCAAAGAGACTCCCTCTTCCTCTGACTCCCCCAAGGCTGCTGGACTTTCCCTAAAACCCAGGGAGGCTCATCAGCTGCAGGCCTATAACTAAACTGTGTTTGTCTCCTAGTAACTGCCGCTGCTTTCTTCTCCTACATCCATCAGGAATGGTGAAATTCATCGACTACGAGTATGCTGATTATAACTACCAGGCTTTCGATATCGGCAACCACTTCAACGAATTTGCCGGTAGGTCTGTGTTGGGATGAAAATAAGTTCAATTTACCTCGAAATCTTTTTCACAGCCAGAACATATAAGATAGCCTAATGTGGAATATATGAGTGCAATAAATATTGTAAATACAGGATGTGATGTTTTGCATGTCGAGTTGTTTACTGTTACACAGTAATGTACCATGAAACGATCTCCTTCTCCGGATTCAGTGTGCAGAAAGATTCTGCACAGTGATGAAAGTGGCTTTGATGGGTCAGTTATGTTACAGCAAAGCCTGACAAGGACTGCCTGCATATTTGTGGAACAATCATCATTGCAGTAATTATAGGTTATTCAGCTTTCAAGTCATAACTTGCAAATTATCCACAATTCCCAACGATAGTAACTGAAGTTATGTCTTATGCAAAGTCGGTCCAGCCTCAGAAAATTGATTATGAATCTAAGTATTTACTGAATGGGGCAGAAATTATGCACACGAATCACATGTCACAGTGAAGGCTACTGCACTATTTTTTTTAAAATATATATATATATAATATTCAAACTTTTTTTATTGGGTTCTTCAATGCAGTTTAATCACCTTTTTTCCTGATTATAACTCAAGCAGAATTTAAACTTTAGCTGATGGAATATTGTGTCCTAGATGAAAATCTGTCTTGCAAAAATTTGCACAGATGTAGCTGAATTAAAAATAAATAAATATTATCTGTACAGTGTGCTTCAAGTTAAAATTCTAAATGAAAAAAGGTGTTATATTATATTATATTATATTATATTATATTATATTATATTATATTAATAGGTAGAAGTAAACAGATTCTTGCTGTTTATTTATATTGTAGAACATTTATAGAGGTTATGTTTTCCATGTAAGGTAGAATTGTCAGATAAATGTAGTAAAAAGCACAATTTTCCTCTGAAATTATATGTGCATAACATGCTACAACTTGTTGTCATCCAGTTTCCATCCTGCTTTCCTACAACGTGTCCATTTTGTGTTTGCAACATACTGTTCACAGGCCAATTACGCAGCCTAAGTGGATCTGACAAGTGTTGACCAAAGAGCTGTTGCTGCACTCAGAGTAGATATAGTTCAGTGGCAAGTCTTCAAAACAGTTATTTTAGTCATTGTGCTGAATATTAGCGCTGCCTGTCGTTCCACTAATGTGTACATATTTGTGTCGCGTTCAAGGTGTAAATGATGTAAACTACAGCCTCTACCCGAGCTGGGAGCTGCAGAGGGACTGGCTGACGGCCTATCTGGAGAGTTACAAGCACAGCACAGGACGCGAGGTCGCAGTCTCCGAGGCAGAAGTTACGCAGCTCTACATTCAAGTCTGCAAATTCTCTCTTGTAAGTGTCTGCTCCCACTGACTTTGTTGAAATGTTGAAATATATCATTATGTAGTGCTTTAACTCTTTGGAAAGACTTTGGAAAGTGACAAATCTCTCAACAGTTATTTCCTTTTTTTAGCTTCTGCTCTTGGAGGGACTCAGATATCTCAATATTATGAGATTAGTGTATGCATTTCAACAATATCCATATGTGTGCGGAGCTCTAGAATGGCAGGGTGGCAACACCCCACCATCATATTTTAACAATTTACTTTTCCAGCACCTCCCCCAAAGAAAACCAAACCATCCACAGCTGACCCACCACTGTTCAAACTTTGATGGACTCCATCTGAGTTGATTAGAAACTACCGCAGGGAAAAATGAGACACAGCAGCCAAAATTATTTTTCTTATGACCACAATTTTCATTCTTTGGTGGCTCAAGTGGTGCTGGACTATCTGTCTAAAAGTGCTTTCATAGCTCAACACAATATGCAGAATTGTCCAACCAATTTTAGGGTGGTGTAAATGTCTCTTGAAATAGCACAGAATTGATGAGGAAGCATATTACTTTTTAAAATAACTTGTGCCTTGGCCAAAAAAGAGAGGTGTGTGTGTGTGTGTGTGTGTGTGTGTGTGTGTGTCTGGAACTGAGTGAGAGAAGTGATAATATCATGTTGATTGAAATCAGATTTTCTGCAGCACACCGAGGAGGACTCTTGACTTGAGGGTAGTGGGAGAAATTGATCACTGACGCTTAACAAGCCAAGTTTCCAGCTCAACTCATTTTGACAAGCTGTGTGTCAAAATGAAGAATACGGGAAAAAAGAAATCATGGAGTCTGTTTTTCATGGTTTCAGATAGTTGAACTGGAATGCTTCTGCTTAAAAATATTTACAAATAGGAACACTTTGTTTGTTAAACATTGTGATTAAATAAGTTGATTATTTGTTTAATTTTTTTTTTTGGAAAAAAAATGTTTCAATGTACTCTTTTCTGCTTTTAATTAAACCAACTAAGCACAAAGGTTATCAATTCGTATCACCTTAGTATCGCTCGGTAATTGCTTGGAATAAACAAAGTATGTTACAAAATAATAATATAGTGAAACTTCTGTATTTATTAATACAGACAAAAAGAGCCATTGTAGGAATTGAAGGAAGCCCGCCTGCACTGGAGGAAGCTGGTTGGCTCCACTGTGTGCCATCGACAAGGCCTGGCCAACTGCCAGAGCTCTGCGGCGTGAAGCTGCCTCCTTCCCATCTTAATCCCTGGCAAACTGTGCCAAGACGCAGTGGGGTCCTTACAACTTGTCCTCTTCTCTGCAGGGATCCCCCATGATGTTGAAGCTGAAGTCTGCGGCTGGGTGATGTCACTCTTCCCACACATTTATCATCTCCGTTTTTCTCAATGGCTCCCTGTCACCGATAGTCTCTGCTTAGTGTTAGATTAATGCTTTCTTAATGGAGAGCAGTTATTAATCATAATGGAAACACGCTCAATCTCCATCTCCAACTAAGGACAGAGATTAGAGATGAAAATCTGCCAAGGAGAAGGAGAAAAGCCAAGGGAAACCGCACATTGCTCTTCAAGTATTTCATTCCACCCTTTATTTGATTATCAAATAAAAATGTGATTATATCACTGGGCCACAGAACAGAGGCCCTTCTGGATCTTATTAGGACTTGCTATTAGTGGCCTTACCATGAAGATTTACAATAAGGGTGGAGAACAACAGAAATTTATGGAGGCATGGAAGTCTGCAAGACTAAGTGCGCAAAACCATTAAGGAGGGAACCATTCAATACAGAGGTTTGTCATTCTGACTGAGTGGCCTGCAACTCGCATGCAGCAGGAGCCGCGGCAGCAGTTATGGGAGCAGTTACAACATGACAACTGGAGGTCACTGAAGTGTGTTTTCAGGGTTCTGCGCTCTGACGAAGGGAAATGTAGCAAAAATATTGAAAAAATTACAGCTCCTGTGATTCTGCACTGCAAACATAATCCACAATTTTACACTTTCCATCCTCCTGGGACTGGCTGTGTGTTGTTAATGATCCTGTCATTCAAAGAGATTCCTCAAATTCATTGTCTCAGTGAGCACACATTTTCCCTGCTGAAGTGCTCCTGAGCAAGACTTGACATCTGACCTCATTGTGACCGCTGTGTAGGAGCACAGTAGAATTATGTTTTTGAAAATGATTTCAAAAGGGCGTGTTAGGATTTCATTGTGGTCACATTATGCTGTCATTCCGTTGACAGAGTCAAATATTCTTACTGACAAATAATGTTACTGACCTTGTGAGCGTGCTCCTTCAAAGGTCTATAATGCAATGTTTAGAAACATGTCATGTTAGGTAAAACAGTTACTGCTGTTTTGTTCAGCAGTATAGTCCTTCAAATGGTTATTCAGCACCGCTGAGGCTGGCAGGTTGAGGACCACAAAGCAGGACTCCAGACAGACCTTTACTCCAGCTTTAAGTTACACAGGACTGACAGAACTGGACTGGGCCAGCAGACTAGAAAACTCACTTTTAAATTGAAGTTTGACATTGACAGAAATGCACACAGCAGGAGGAAAACCAACGATGACGATGCAACACTGAGCAGAGACGCACACAATAAATACACAAGGAATAATGAGGGGAGAGAGGAAACAGCTGGGAATGACAGGTGAACAGAGTCAAAATAAAACAGGAAGAGGGTGAACAGTGACAGAACCTTGACACCTAGGAAGGCAGGCAAGACAGGGGAACAGGGCACGGAGAGAAAACACACAAACACACACACACACACACACAGACAAGGACACAGATGACTGACCAAGGGAACACTGGAGAACCAGGAATCTAACAGAAATAAACCATATCCAAGAACATGACTGATAACTAAACTAAGGCCTGAAAATACAAATGCAAAAACCATAAAGAATGTAAGTCAGGAACAAACTAAAAGATGCAACTGGAGAAATGAACAAACACAGCACCTCAAAACCGAAGATCTCAGAAACACTGGGCAGCGGCTCAGGACCATGACAGTTTTACTGTGACATTGGAATGATGTTGATGTTGACAACTTCACCGCATTTATTCCTCTGATGAGTCAAAGATTGCTTTTCTGGTTAATCTGCTCAGGGGAAGGGCACTTAGGTGGACTCGGGCTTTGCTGGCCAGTCATACAAATATTTCTTTCATGGAGCTTTTTTGCATGGATTAAGCAAGATGAAAGGCCACAAAGGAATTCCCTACCTCACTAAACTCACTGGTCTCTCTTTGTATCAAGGCAGACGATTATATTCAAGAACATTGCACAA
Organism: Andinoacara biseriatus; assembly: GCA_015108635.1. Lineage (NCBI taxonomy): Eukaryota > Metazoa > Chordata > Actinopteri > Cichliformes > Cichlidae > Andinoacara > Andinoacara biseriatus. Next base: position 24,541 of record VUQJ01001146.1, read on the forward strand.
AGAACTACATCTCCTGGCAGCCTTGGGCCCGATGCATTTCTGGTCCCAGAAGTGATTTACCGGAAGTGTGAAATAGGACCCAGCATGGACCTGTGAATCATCACCCAAACCTATGCAGATGACAGGTCCTGCCTCACTCACGACCAGCAGCAGCGAGAAGAGTTACGGTCAGTGAGTGTTGTTTTATGGAAACATCTGGGTATCACTTTGGGGACCCTCCCATCAGCCCCCCAAGTGACAGTTCTCAATGGAAACATCTTAGCACAGTCCATCTTAGCCTCTCCAGCAATCACAGTACCTGCAATTCTACATTTATGATGCACCTGAGACACCACTAGTACTTGGTTTCCCATGGTTGGCCTCCTCAATAGACTGGTGTCACCAGAAACTTATTTGCTGGAGTTCCCTCTCCACCCTGTAAGTCTCTCCACAGACAGGGCTTCATAATCAAGAAAGGTCAAATGAAGTCAGACCCAGTCAAGTTCTGTGCAGTGGTTGGACTAGACCAAGCCAACTTCTTGCAAACAACTGCAGCAGTTCCTGGGGTTGTACAATTTATAGCGTCACATCATTAGGAACTGTAGCAAGGCTGCTTGGTCCCACAGCGATCTGGACTGCCCAATTGGTGGTTGACCATGTCTTCAGGTTGCCTGGAATCCCAGTTATTTGGACTGAGAACTACAATTCACCTCTTGGGTCTGGAGAGAATTCTACACCATCACTGGTGCTAAGGTTAGTCTTCCTTCTGGCTTTCACCTGCAGCCTAATGAACAGACTGAGACAGAAAGCCAGGAGCTGGAGGCCACCTTGCCCTGAGTGGTCCAGACCAACCATTAAACCTGGAGCTTGCACCTTGCCTGGATTGAATATGCCTAACTTCCTCTGCCACTGGGTTGTCCCCATTTAAAGCTTCCCCGGGGTACCAACTCATACTCGCCTTGAGTCAAGAGACCAAACTGTTTGTTCCATCAGTCCAGCACTACCTTCACTGTTGTCATCACCTGTGGGCGATCCTAGGTCTTGCTTTGGACAGAATAAGCGACTGGCAGAAGGGGTTGGGAACCTCTAACAACTCTGCAGGTCAAAAGTTTTGGCTTTCCTCCAAAAACATTCCCTTATGAACTGAATCAAAGAAACTGTCACCCAACCTCACTGGACCATTTGAACTAGACTCTGTGGTTAACACAGTCTCTGACCACCTCAAGTTCCTCAGGAAGATGCAAATTCACAATGTTTCTCATGTCTCCCCGTTGAAGCCAATTCAGGCAAATGCTCATGTGTGCTTTGTTGCAGAGGCAGAGCGTTGTGGGGATCTCTGCCCTGCTAATCACACACCTGGAAGACATTCCCTGTTACACACATGCATATCCACTGAGCTGATTAGGATCTCCTCTACGTTACAACCCAGCTCAAAAGCCACAAGATAAGGTGACACCAGAGGTTTAAAAAACATGGGTTTTATTTTAAAGTACTTGATAAGCCCCGCTAAAAGAGTTCCAACCCAGAGAGCACCTCATCAGGTGTAGTCAATCAGCAGTTAGCCAAGGCAGAACCTGAAAACTTTTTCCCTGCCATTGGAAAGAGAGTAGGGGGTTGCAGAGGGGCATAACAACTATAAGAAGCTGGTGTTTCCTCCTAGTTGATGCCAGATCATTGCACTGCATGCGGTAAACTAGCGCGGCTCCCGCAATGTTCATGTGCAATCTGTTGGCTTTACTTAACCTTATCTCCTTTGTTCAGATGTCCACTCCTGCTGAGAACCAGTGAAGAGAGGACTCTTTTGGTTCATTTCATTTTGGTTCTTTTTGGTTAGAAATGACAGAGAAACCTGTGAAGATTGCCTGCTTGCCATTCTGAAGTACTGACTCAAAGCAGGATGTTTCAATAAAACATCTTGCTAATGTGCTCTGTGCTTGTGTCCAGTTGTTCACAAGTAGCTTAACAAAGACACAAATATAAACCTCTGGTACTCTTTTTAAAACTTTTTTTTTTGTTCCACCAGGCATCCAATTTCTTCTGGGGTCTTTGGGCCATCCTGCAATCGCGCTACTCCTCGATTGACTTTGACTTCCAAAGGTTTGTCCAGCTTCTGATGAAGACATTTAAAACACCCACAACTGGAAGTGTCACTTTAAAAAACATTCCTCAGGTTTCCTAAATTGTCCTGGTTGAGATGTTTCATTCATCAAAAACTTGGGTTCATCAGTATTTAAATTGATGCTCTAATAACATCGAGTGACACCTTCACATTAAAACCACCTCCGTAAATGTTTAATGAAGAAACCCATATAACCACAAATAAGAATTATTACTTCACTGCAGTTTTTTCAACACTTAACATCATCATCCGTCATTTTAAATACTCTGAAAAAGAAAAATATTTACAAGACATTGAATTTAGGCTCTCAGTATTTTAGTGCAATGTTTAGACAAACAGGATCTTCATTACAACTGAATGACAAAGAATTTGTTAGCAGAGAAACTTCAAAAAACGTTTGGAAACCTCAGCCTAGAATATAGAAATATTTCATTTTCCTCCCATGCTTCAAGTCTTTGTGTATTTAAAATCTGGCATAAAACAGGCAGGACAAACACACTTCTTCTACTCTTCATGTCACAGACAAAATATTTATACATGAAATTCTCTGCTTTTCTTCACTGATAAACCACACATCTTCACACGATGAAAGCTTCGGTTTTCACAAAGACTTTCAAAGGAAATCAAAACTAATGTCTTTCATTTTTAAATGTACAGCGATCGCCACGAGGACTAGTTATCTTAAACAAGTCCAGGAGACATTCCTCAACGGCAGCACTCAGACAGTAAAGTTCAGGAGGGCAAAATGTTTCCTTCAACCCCCACTTTTTTCTTCCTTTCTCCTTTTTCTGCATGCCCCACACCCACAACAGTTGTGATCATGATCCTAATCACTATTGACACACGGCACCCTCCCCTCTGTGTGGCTTTCTCTACCCACTTGCTAGATCAGCGACAGGGCCCCCACCTCCTTTCAATCTGGACCTGGGAGGAAATGTGATCCAGAGGGGTGCTGAGACACAGAGGCACTATTGTTCCAGTGCCGTCGTTCCTGCCTTACATATACATCTCTCATCCTTGGCTGGGTCACATGTGCTTGCTAAACTTCTACTCCTTTAAGCCCTCGGCTGAGGTTGTCCTAAAATGCACGGTGAGGGTTGGGTTACCTTTCTTTAACTGGAGGGTTCAACTGAAATGAGCTCTGAGAGCCTCAATAACCATGGAGAACCAAGTCTAATGTTTAAAATCAGCAGGTTATTACCTTTACCTCTGGCCCACCTCATCATCAACACACACGTAAACACTTGAACCCTTTTCAGGCCTGAGATCCGTAACATTGCTTCACCAATCTGTTAAAGTGACAGCATTCTTAGATTCAGATATAGGGAACCTTAATGGAGGCATACAGGCACAGTACATGTGCGATTTTTCCACAATACACACAATATACTTACAATAATAGTGTTGTTACTACAGAGAAATATAACCATGCCAGTGTCACTCAGTCCCAGCCCTCAGATCTCTCTTCAGGATTTGAAACAACAAAAACATATAATCTTACTGTAAATTAGAAATGAAGCTGATTATGCGCTGTTAGAATATTGTGTATGCCATATGGTATCGCAGCAACACGTGCTTCAGACTTGTTCCCTCTTGAAAATGATGTGTAAACAGAAGATTGGCCAAAAAGATTGATGGGGAGAATTTTACAGAAAAGTTACCAGGGTTCTCATTCAGATGCAACACATACAAATATCTTCATACTAATGAAAAGGGAGAATATGACTTTTTAAAAAAATGTTTATTGATTTAATACAGAAGGTTAGCTTGAACGGAGAAAAGGTGTCATGAGTTCATTTTCAGTAACGCACAAGTAATAACAGTTAATAAAATCATGTTGGGGCCTATTACGACTTGATTATTGCTAACCTGTCAAAGCTGGCTAGCTGCATAAGAGTTAGCCTTTAGCTTGCAGGTTAAAATCTAGCTCAGTAAAGTATAGGAGTAGTCATTTATCTAGATTAGTTTGCAAAGCCTTTTAAATAAATTCTTTTAAGTAGTTTATTGTTTAAAAAAAATCTTGTTTCTAGACAACTAAACATCTTGTTACTAGAAAAAAGGTTATAACTTGCCTTATGTAGCTATTTGGAGGTCAGGTTTTAATTATCTATGGGTTAATCACTAAACAGACCTATTTCACACTGCCCATTTTATTAAAAAAAAAGAGCAAAAAATAATGGATTTTAACCATAAAGTATGATGACCACAACCTTTTCTCTGCTAAACTGAGCTTAGATTGAAAAAGATGTTTCACTGCTGAAGAAAAAGATTTAAAGAAAAACTATTTAAGCCTTGAGTTGTTGCATGTGTGTGTGTTGTAGCGTGTGTGAGTGTCTGAGTTTCCTCCCACTGCTATCCCCCTGAGCCAAATCTCCAATAACTTCCCAACGAGTGACAGGCGTCACCCAGGCCTTGTGCTCTAACCAGGGCCAGATGTACATGTGACAATAGGGA
>VUQJ01001151.1:0-13523 GCA_015108635.1 Andinoacara biseriatus
GCGTGCAGTGTAAAGCGCAGCGTCGCCAGCTCTTTGCTGCCTCCGAGCGAGCTCTGCAGGAGCCCCTCCCTCTACTGTGTGGTGTGTCTGTGCCCTCTGCCCCGCCCTGTCGCTCGGTGTGGACACACAGACGCTGCCGCACATCGTAACCAATCACTGCGGCTCAGATCGTTTGATGTTTGATGGCGCACTGACGGGAAATGCAAACTTTTCTCAAACGTGTTAAACCAAAAGGAACGAGTTTGTTTTGAAAATGTAAGAAGTAGGAAGTACAGATACCTGTGTAAAAATGTAGGGAGTAAAAGTAAAAAGTAGTCAGAAAAATAAATACTCAAGTAAAGTACAGATACCTAAAAAATCTACTTAAGTACAGTAACAAAGTATTTGTACTTCGCTACTTCCCACCTCTGGTTATCGTGTTGTACCATCAGGCTATCAGGTCTAGCGTATACCCTCCTTCTTCTGTGCTGCAGCATTTTACATACAGTATGCTGTCACACCATAGCCTATACGACTCAGTATCCATTACTTCTTTGCAGAAATGCCTGCCTCCATGATAGAACTTTTCATCATGCAGTTACAAAATTTAGAATGATAATGAGCTGACAGGATGAAGGACAAAGCAATAACCCAAAGTTTTCAGCAATAATTCTTGGAATCAATTCAGAGATTTGAGAAGAGACCAAAGGCAGGAACCAGAGAGAAGAAAATAAGTGCAAATCCAATCATGTTGAAGGTCAGTATGAATAAACCAAAATAAAAGGGGTAATATAGAAATTGTGATGTTAAGACGGTCTGATCTCTTCAGGCAGATTGGGCTAAAAGAAAAGGCCTTACAATAATTCAAATCAGTTATAACAAATGCACCATGCAAGCAATATAGTCTCATGACCTAAAGACATCCTGGAGCATCCAACAACAATAATTCTGTCTGTTGTTGCTTTTTGTGTGTGTATGTGTGTCTGTATAGTACAAATCTGTTTTCAACTTTCAGTTTTGAATGTTAGTGAAACTAAACTACACTTTATCAGCTGACTTAGGTTGACTGACAAGTACAGCTGGCTGTCATCAACATACGGGGATAAGCGACAATATATAAACTAATTAACTGAGCACATATGGGACATACATGAAGTGACGCAGGAAATGGATTTAAAAAAATCCCTAAAATACAGAAGACCAATCTTTTTTCCCCCCTACAGGTTTATTCCATGCTTAGAAAACTGACTGTATGACTTCAAAATGCTGTATTTTGGGTCTCTTTGCGATGGGAGACTAAACTCAACTGTCAGCTGGTTGTATTCTGGTTATATTCCTATAAACAATTTTGCCAAGCACTTATGTCATTGTGCAGTTAAATTGCCATCCTGTAGCAACTACATTATTGTTTGTTAATGAATTTATGAATTTCTGTGTGTGGAATCTGAATATGAGTATATCATGTGAACATTGATGTGTCACCAATAATTGCCATATCATCAGAAACAGACGGCAGGGTGAATGCACTAAACCCCGAGTCACTTTTGTCCTGTGACCAGAGTTTTTTCAGATAAGACAGCTGTCATCAGTTATTTGCCTATGACAAATTTAGAAATCTAGATTTGTAGGAAGGAGTGAAAGGGGATCTAAAATAGACACACGCACACGAAAAAGTGAAAGTAAGTGCAGGGCTTTTGTAGGATAATTGCTGTAACTCAGAAAGGCTTCAACAGCAGTGGGTCAATATGTCTTTTTTTTGTTCCCAGTCTCAGTCAGTGGCTGCACAGTCTCCTGGTTGCATGCACATGCTGGCAAGTTGATAACAACCGAGGAGATAGACTTGTAGAGATGGGCATTATTCCTAAAAACCGACGATGTTTTTAGTGTCCCCATGAGACTGATATTTGCAGCTTTAAATGAAATCTCAATATTGGCTAGACTGCCACTAGAATTTGTTCAGACATTAAAAATACATTAACAGCTCAGGGTCTGTTCTTACTGAGAGGATACTGCAGGAAGGATTCAGATCGTTTTGACACACTCAAAATTTTACTAATTTTGAAGATATGTGATCTAAAGCCACACTGTTAACACGCCTAACAAGAGTATAATTTCCTTACAGAAGAGAGCGAACAGTGGGTGAGGTATACACCGCAACACTGACCGTTTAAGTAAGTAACAGGCAATATGAGTATAATTGATGTATAATGTAGATGGTAAACTCAGCACTAATAATGATTTACAGCACAATAGAGGCTACTGGCTGCAATCGTTTAGACACAAATAGATTTTTTGACAAAGTGAATTATTGTTATAAGTAAATAACTGCCATTTTTACGTCTCTTTATGATGCTGATTGGCATCATAAAATGACACTGCTACTTTTGCGATTATGCTCTCGTGTCCAGGTGGAATCAAAACATTTCAGGCAGTTTTTCTGTTATATTCCCCATCCGCTGTGTGTTCAGTCCCGTTCTGCTCTCACCTGATTTATTTAAAGATTGAATGGGTGTTACTCTAGAGCTCCATCTCCCTGGCCCGAGGCGCACGTTGCTCGGCTACAAACGAGCCCGAGCCGGCCTAAAACTCGATTTAACCCTGGCACTCAGTTTCACTATTGTCTAATCTGTGGAGTCAGGTGATGACGGGGAGCTCAATTTTGTGAAGCAACACGCTTAATGGTGCATTTCGCTGTAAGCGCACATGATAATGGTTCAGCTGGAGCAAGGCTGACCTCAGGTTGGAGTGAAGGTGGTTGGAAAAGCTGTGAAAAGGTCAAAAAGGACAGCATGTCGCAAAGAAAAGAGAGACTTTCTGTAGTTTAACTTAAAAAGCTTAATGTGCAAATTATAACTGAGCAGGCGCATTGTGTAGCAGTATAATACAGAACATGAAAGTTGTGTTTTAATTTTTTTCAGCATGGTATCCTGATCGCAGATAAAAGCTGAACTGACACTGGCTGCAGGATGACAGCCACCTATTAAATAAGTGGAATGCTTTCAATTAAAGGACGCTTTAGATCCGCGTACAGTTAGTGGGATTTATGCTGCAACAGTGTGTGTGTGTGTGTGTATGTGTGAGCTCCAGGAAGGATTAAGGCCCATTGCACAGTTTTAATCTCAGATACAGATTATGTCTTGGGTTTCTACGAAAGGCTTCACTGTCAGATACAGCATCAGCGTTAGCACTTCTCTGTTCTGTGCGCTAAACTTTAATTTGTTGCCAGTTTTTTTTTTTTTAACATGTAACAAAAAATAAATCTTTTCAAATTTCTTAGAAAAAAAAAATCGCCCGTTTGTCACCTTCACGTGAAAAACACAGGAGAGGAATGGAAGTGAAAGTGAAGAGACATCATCAGCTTCAGCTCTTATTAACACGTTCTTGTCGATGGGCTCTTTGGTGCTTCGGGGAAGATTTTCACACTTTCACACACTCACATCTGGAAGCTGTGCTCAATTACTAACCAAAGATGGAACAAAGATGTTGTAGAAAAACTTCATGTAATGTTTTTTTTTATATTCTATTCAGTTTGCACATAGAAACTTTTACCCCATCTCATCAGGTTTTTGCTGTTTCACAGATGTTTCATTGGAAGTTGCTAAGGCTGCACAGGCAGTTACTGTATGCCTTTACTACACCTGTCCAGGCTGCTCCAGCACTTTAGGCCAGCATTTGTCAAGTCACAAGCTTTTTGAACCCCCATTCTCCCAAACCGCAGTCTATTGACCTCTTACAGGGATTTGCTGGATGATTGAAATTCAGTCCACTGGTTTTTATTGCAGGCTTGCCTGATAGCTACAATAACATGTGGAGGAAGCTTAGCTAATTGTCTCTTTGCTAAGGTACAGCATGGCACAATTACATATATTATATGTTATTAGCATCTTATCACTTTATGTAGTTTTAATGTGGATCACTGGTTGTGTATTTTTTTTATTATTTGTAGGTGTGTGCTTCTTGTGTTAATGCTGCTGGACTTTTTGAAGGGGTGATGACAAAATTTGTTTACAGCAGATTTGGCTTGGCCACTATAAACCTTTCTGACATTTTCATCAAATACGATTGCAATGCTGTGTCTTCCACCTGGGTCAAGATGTTCATATTGCACTCTGTGCACTATTGCACAGATTTCATCCAAATTTTGCTTGGTTTTCAGCAGGTCCAGGGGGTACCCTGCCTCTTGTTCTATAACAGCTGGGATAGGCTGCAGAGGTGTACATGTGTGCATACTATATCCTTATCCTATATCCTTGTTACTGTACTAGAAGCAACACAGTGAAGGGCATCCTGGGGACTGGGAGAAGGCGGCGCCTGGCTGAAGCTTACCTTCTGCCTGGATTCCTGAAAAAGCACCGCACCAACCCCGGAGTCAGAGGCATCCACCTCCACAGTGTTCTGTAACTTCGGATCAGGTTGTACCAGGATGGATGCGGAGGTCAACAATTCCTTTAGCTGAACAAAGGCAGCCTCCACTTCTGCTGACCAAACAGAGGATTTCTTAAAAGAAGTTTATTGGGTGAGAGGGGACACTACCTGGCTGTAGTTTCAGATCTGTAAAAATGAGCAAATCCCTGGAATCGCTGCAGCTGTATCCTGATAGTTGGGGTCTGCAACTTCACCACAACCCAAATCTTCTCCAGATCTGTCTTCGCCGGGCCTCCTTCAAACAATCACATGTAAGTTATTTGGATGAGTCACGGCTTCGCCAAGGTCTGGGCGTTAGGGATAGGGTTCAGGAGAAATCATTAAAAGCCCCAAATTTCCGTAGCATCATGCCCAAGATGACTGTAGGTAAATGTCTGAAAACAAGCACATCTCAGACTCTACAGGCCTCAGTTAGCATGTTTAATGCACACTTAGACAAAACTGAACAAGTATGGCTTGTTTGGGAAGAGTTATCAGGAGAAAGCCTCTTAGCCCTCCAGGCCATCTCTGAAACATTTATCAAGGCTGAATCTACAAACATTTCAATTAAATATTTTTCCTCTTACAAAAAAAATATGTCATTTGAACTCTGCAAGTTATGCCGTATTTGAAAGAGTCGTTTTTTAATATATATGCATGTACTGTAGAGTACTGTATATGCATGCAGATCTCTCTCTCTCTCTCTCTCTTTCTCTCTCTCACACACACACACACACACACAAGTATTTTTTTAAAGACTGATCAAAAGCATTTAACCATCTAAAATTTTGACATCCTGGGTCACAAATCACTCAAAATGAATTTGAACCCTCCCAGGCAGTCTGAGGCAGCTCTCCATATCAGCGGTGTAAATGCATGCAGTGGGTTCCTTTCACCTATGTACATACTACAGGTACCATGAGCATAAACAGCTAGTAGTAATCTGTGATCATTACTGTCAATTATGCTGCAGCCCTAGGAACCACACGCAAACAGAAATGTGCACACACACTCACAGAGACAAGGGATGAATGATACGGCCACTAACTAGACAAGACTAACCAGTGCAATACTATAATTAATTGTGTGTGTGTGTGTGTTATCACTGTTAATCTCTGAGAAAAGGAAAGAAAGGATTGTTTTTACAAGAGTATAAAGATTTAGAGTTTGTTGATTTTGCTGGTCCTCGCCTCTTTAGCTCCATTTTTCTCTCTGTGTTTCTGTGTGTGAGAAACACCTTGACCTGTTAGTGTAATGTTCACTGTTCCAGCACATCTCTAACCATCCATCATGATATTCACTGCATGGCCCTTCAGATAAACACCTGATAAGATGAAATATTGATTTTCTCTGCTTTATACTCTCTCTCTCTCTCACTCACACACACACACACACAGACACACACACACGCGCGCGCACATGCCTTCTTCCACATAATAAAAATCTAACCTTACAACCTCTGTCACAACCTCGGTATACTTAAGAGTCACGGAGGGGGCAGTTCAAATGATGTGCGTGCAGTTTTTGCAAAGCAGTTTGTTTCTGGTTTCCATCTCTCTCATAGCGCAAACAGGAAGAGAAACTCTGCCAGATGTATTTTACTTGATGACTGCTGCACTAGGAAAACGACTAAAAGAAACAGTTGGCGGTAATTCTTTTCTATATTTACCGTACACCTTCATGGATTCAATCCTGGTGAATGAAAGAGCTCACACAGTTGTGCTATGTCTACATGTGCTTTTGTGTAGCTGGAAAAGGTTTTGACAGTACAGCCTGACACATCCTGTGGGAGTACAGACTGCCAGCATTGCTGGTGAAAGCCATTAGGTCCCTCTAAGCTCCAAGTGAGCATTGCACATCCTTGGCGTGCAGGCAATGGAGTCAACAGTCACTTTGTGCTTCTTTTTTTTTTTGTCTTTTCTCTAGCAGCATTTGATTCTGAAGTGCACGTGGGAGGTGGGGTGGGTTCAATTATCTGACATACAGGTGACATCTGCTCTTTGCTGATGACATCGTCCTTCTTGCTTCGGTGAACCGTGCTAGCTGATGTGCGCTGGAGCAGTTTGCTGGCTGAATGTGATGTGGATCAGCACCTTCAAGCCTGAAATCTAGGTGTAGGGTCGGCAGCAGTTCAGCCGTCTTAGGGCTTATCTCATATTGTGGAGCAGCTGCAGCAGTGCGGCTGTTGCACTGCACTGGAGCGGACCTCCTTTTGCTGTCTGCACACTGATCCTGGACCTGCCGCTGGATCTTCCAGCTGGCCTGTTGGCATCTGCGATCCTCCCCCGGGAGGAGCTGGAGTAATTTTCTGGGGAAAATTTGTCCTACTAACCTTTTGTTGTGTCAGCATAGTTTTCTAGTTGAACAGACTGGCATATATTTTCTTTCCCAAACATTAATTACCCTCAGAGAATATAGCCTAATTTTGGAAATCCCTCACTTTGCCTAAAGAGCTAGAGAGCATAGGTGATGTTGATTTTTGTGAAATATCTCAGCAACATTTTGTTGAATTAATACAAAATTTGGTATAATCAGGCTGACGTCAGTAATCACACAACATTTCCTGAAGTGTCTACAGAAATCCAATGAAGCATCTCAAAGCATTGTGGGTGGATGACACAGAATTTTGGGCATTTGATCAGAAACATCTGGTAATATCATTAAATGTTGGATTACTTTTAGGGATCCCCTCCGACTACCCTGAAGCACCATAATAAGGTCAATATTTGTCATTTTGAGGGAAATGTTTCAGCATATAATGCACAAATTAATGAGCCCTTCAGGGTGAACTGTAAAAACCTAGTGATCTTTTTGCTTTCCAGGCAAAAATCCTCTGTCCTCTGCCTCTGTCTGTCGATTCACCGACACACTGATTCCAAATCTAGCGCGAGAAACAAGAGTTATAAAGATGTTCAGGTTGGTTTTGGAGCAGTTTGCAGGCACGAACTAACAAACCTGCTAAATTTTGCCCAGTTGCAATGGCTAACAGCAACAGAGCCGGACCCCTGTGATCATCAAGCTAATATCTGGATATACGCAACATGATAAAAAAAAAGTTTCATGCCTTTGGAAAAGCAGGATTAGGTTCATGATACAGTCGACAGCACGTTAGCCTGCTGTTATGTGATGATCCAGTAACAGAGGCTTCCCTGTGGTTGATGCTGTAATCACCAACCTATTTACTTTATTAATCAGAGTTTAATAACAGTAAGTGGATAGCTCCTATTGTGCAGTGTTTTTGTGCTTTGTGTACGCTTGCATCATACCTTGCAGGTACAGTGTTTTCTTTATGTTTCAGCTGTACCGGTAAATAACAGCGGTAGTGGGATAAATCTGTCTTTCCTCTGAGCCGGCTCCTAGCTGCTGTATTTCTTATTCTGTTATAGAGAAATATATTTTGATAAGGTGTTGTTTCAATGGACAAATATCAGGTAGTAAAACATGCATAACCAATGTACTGTTCATGTAACAGGATATAGCCCCACAGCAACCCCTCCCGTGGCTCTGGAGGTGAGGCCTAGCTGCAACTGCCTGCGTTGACGTGCCTGTCAATTGAAGCGGCCGCAAGGATGAATTATATTGATAAGGTTACGAAGGGGAAAAATGGAGGCCAAAATCATTTTTTGTGCCACATTGTAAAGATGCTGTAAAGATCAACATTTTAACTTGGGAGGCGTCTGGAGCTGAAACCAGGAACTGCAGTTCCTCTAACGGCCACTTGAGGCTGACAGCAAAAGTGAGTCAATCCCCATATACTCCCATGTTAAAAACCCCAAATTTATATCATTAAAAAGCATGTTTACAGGCTAGTGTGAAAAATCATTTTTGGCCGCTTTGGAGAGTCTCCTACTTCATAACAGATGGGGAATGTTTTAATAACTCATTTACACCAGCTCTGGGTTATCGTTGTGGCCACTTTGATTGTCAGGTGTCCTGACTGTAGCTGTCTGCTAAAGAATTAGCTCACCTCCACCGATGTGAGTCACTGAACTTCAGCCTCTCACTTGTGTTTGCGCTGTTTGTGCCTTTTTGGAGCATTTTTAATGGCTCTATCTGACATGTTTGCTGCGTTCTCCTGTGTGGTACAGCCTGTCCAAGTACATTTTGAGTCTGAGTCTAATAGTTTTTTGTCTGTTTATCAGCATTAATTAGCTCAGTTAGTTTGTGGATGTGATTTTCTTACCAGGTGTTCTAGCACTAACTGATAATTGATCAGATGTGGCTTTAGAAAATCAAGATTCCTGTGGTTATAATGCTAAAGCTTCAAAATCTGGTGTTAAAAAAAAACAATCAGTGACCTCACAGACATCTTTTAACACACAGCCTATTAGTCATTCACATGGATACACACAGTACATACTGATAGCATATAAAATGCATGTCTGAGATAGTGCCAGCATTGACTTTAAAAATACACATTGCTTACCACATGCTGCGTATATGATATCTCTCACCCCCGTATCTCACGCTCTGTCCACTGATCACAGCATGTCGCTAATGTAAAAATGACTCATTCGACTGCATTCTAACTACTTCCATTCACAACTCTGCGCATGTTTAGCAAACAGAAGGCTGTGCAAACCTGGTGCACCTTCATGATTAGTTTGCCAGTGCTTGTCATGCTTTTCAGAGACCCCCTGAGACCCTGCAGACTGTGGGTGTGTGTCACATGCAGGCTGCAAAATTAATTGCAGCAATCTCAATGTTCTCAGGAAAAAAATAAATAAAAGCAAAAATACTGGCAAGGGATTCGTGTACACAAATATTAAGCTGAAGGGTGGCAGTGAGTTTTCAAATCCACTAGTGAGCCTTTCAGCTCCAGCAGGCTCTGCTCAGTGGCTGACCTTCATCTCTCAGTGTTGCTGCAAAAGGCAGAAAGATATAACTCTTTAAAATTATGAAGTTATTTTCACCATATTTTGAAAGAAGTTGTTTTTTTAGGTAGAAGTACCCTAATATAAGCAATTCTGCTGTTTAAACCTAAAATCAGTGGATAACCAATGTAGAAGACCACAGATCATTATTTACCATCTGCTCATAAAGGTACCGCTAACGAGCTATGTGTATAAATATCCAAGTCCAAGGAAAATGTAACACATAGCCAGCTGTGAGCATGAACAGGACATCAATGAGTTTAATGCCTGTCTGCAAAATGCTGAATAGCACATATCTGACTGGCATCAGGTTACAGTGAGATTCAGACATTAATGTAACACATTTCAGATCAGCCTGAATCGCATTATTAGTAACACACCTTATAAAATGTTATGTAACAGATGGGATATGAGAGAGAACTAACCTGAAATTAGAAAAATAGTTGAAAGTTGGAGGTTGGTGTCGGCGAGCTGAACGTGAACACACACCTCTGCTTTTCAACTCTGCAAATTTCATTATGGATCCATCACAAAACCTGAAACACTGTAACACTCCACTCATGGAGTGGGAACAGAGGATAGCAGGTTTCGTTTAATAAATTGGAAAATTTGAGAATTGAGAATTTGAGGAAAGAGATGAAAGTCGGTCCATTTAACACATTTTCTACTGTTTTTGGGTGTGAGGGTGGGGATGGAGAGGGGGGATGGCAGTGAAGTAGTGGGGTGGTGGTGATGGAGAGTGCTAGTTATAATGCATAAAAAAAAAAAAACCTAACTCAAGGGATGAACCAGTGTTGTGTCTACACATAACAAAGAATCAATGTTAAATCTGCATCTGCAGGCACTTTGTTTATGAGTGGCCTGCTCCAAAAATGTACAATTTGTTCCAATTTCTTTTGTTGAATCAAAAACTTCCAATAACAACACAGTTTAACAGCCATAAAATAGCACCAAAAAGCTGATTCCAACATTGCTAATAACCAAAAAGTTGGCTTGTCCCAGCATGGTGTGCAGCGTGCCAGTAAAAAGATTGTGAAAACTTGACAAAGGGGGAGAACATATGAGCAGTATTTTAAAATTATGTCCTTAAGAAACAGGGGGAAAAAAAATGCATCACACCTGACCAGGACCTGAGAGATGCATCTGGCCTTTCAGCGGGTCCATCTGCTGTTCTTCAAAGACTCATCAGAAATGGTCTCACTGGCTGCCAAGAAGCCGTTCTTAAGGAAGGGAAACATGGAGACAAGGCTGAGGTATGTCACGTTACACAAGCGCTCGGCTGAAAATGGGTGGCAACAGGCCATTTCCCATTTCCCAAACATAAAGAAATGATTGGTAATGCAAGACTTTTGCACAGTACTGTACCTCACAAGTTAATAACACTCAGATAATTAAGGTGAACTCTGAACTGCGGTGCAGCTCGATAGATGCGAACAGCCGTAATTGGTTTCCCCTCAAATACAAACATAAAAGCTGAAAGCACAACTGCTGCCTTTCATCGGATGAATCCATTCAAACAGCTCCGTCGAGTTCGAGGAGTGAGCGACCTTCCGTTTCACCTTAACAAGCACGACCGAGAAAGCCGCGATCGCGGTCGTCGAGGTCACCGGCTGCTGGAGAATTCAGCTGCGACAGGAAAGTAACTACCAAAACTTTTCTGGATAAATATAACATTGAAATGAATGCATGCGCTCAGAGAGGAGGATGGTATTTTGGTGTGAGCTCTCCCAAGGTGTTGCTTTGTGACACCAATAAGGCAGACTGCAGCTCTGTAATGAGCTGAGAAATGGCAGCCCACTCCTTGGCTCTCCGGTGGCCGGAGCGAAACAGGCCTCGTGCTATTTTTGACAAGAACTGACGATACGTGTCCGCTGTGCTCGGGGGGAAACAAAGCGAAAAACCAAACAGAGTGACTGGACTTTGTGCTCTGGCACCATGTCATCACTGGGGTTAGTGTTTTCTCACACAACATTGCCTGTAAACATTGTATTCATTTCCACACAGATGTTCATAGGAAGACAAATAGAGTCCCTCGCTGTTTACTGTCTTGTGTTTTCAATAACACATTATTGTCTGGAGCATTCAGCAGCACCTACTCACTTATCTTTAAGTGGAATGAAAAGCAAGCCTCTTTGTTTATAGCATCTTTGGTGCTTTATGTACCCCATTACTTTTGTTGCCTAAGAAGAGAGCACTCTTAGTTATTGAGTCGTCCACGCGCAATCAAGCTCTTTAATAGAGTTTGGCTTAGTTGCTAGGATTATTTCCTGGATGTCAACAAGGAGGCTTATTTACTCTCTTTTTGGACATTTTGCTTTTTGTGCTTTCGCGGTTGCACAATCCAAGGCTGTGCAGACGGCATCAACCTTACTCGTCCCCGCAGAAGCGACTCTCTGCATGTAAGTGATGGCTGCAATCTGTCTTTTCAGTGTCGTTCTCTGGCTACAGATCAGCAGCTTGTGGCGGCCGGTGGACTGTGGTGGGCGAGTGAAACGCAACAGCTGATGCTCTTCATGATGCAACCCCAGCATAGAGCGGGTAAGCACATCAGCAGCAGCGCGGCGGTCTCTTTTATTTAGCTGGTATTTACTCAGCAGTTCAGCCTGTGGGGGTACGTGACTCCGCAGATGGGGACGGTGATGGCGTACAAGCGCGGCGGTTTTAGGAGCTCAGAGTTTTGTGAAATATCATTCCAACACTGAGAAATGAACACAAAGAAGCAGGCGGTCTTTTATGAAAAATATCATAAACCTAAAACAATTCCTATGATGTTAGGGTTGATGTTTTATTCCCTGAAAATGTAAAATACAGCATTTCCTGTGAACTTGAGAACCATCCGAGGGAGGCAAAGAAAAAAAAAACCCAAGCAGTTCAGTTGCAGAGAGTTTTTACACTCACCGCAGAAGCTTTTATGAACTAGATATAGCCTCTGTCATTATTGTTTTATATCAGCGCGTGGAGATAGAATCGGTGAAATGAAAGGCTTTTATTGCAAACGTTAAAGCTGCACATCAGTGCTTTTTATTAACAATGCCTCAAATCAGAATGAGCGATATGAAAGCAACCTTTATAATTACATCATGTTTTCTCTCTTCCTTTGAATGCGTTTTTCCTTCTCTGGGCCTCCACTGTCTTTACCTCACTGTTTTTGTCTATGTGAGTTTATCCTTGACCTATTTTTCTGTTTATTTCCTGTTTTATTTTTTTAGGTCAGTTCTTCATGTGACTTTCTGCACTGGTTGTCACACCGACCACCACCACACACGCATGCTATGATGCCAGGAAT
The DNA here is from genome assembly GCA_015108635.1 of Andinoacara biseriatus. Taxonomy (NCBI): domain Eukaryota; kingdom Metazoa; phylum Chordata; class Actinopteri; order Cichliformes; family Cichlidae; genus Andinoacara; species Andinoacara biseriatus. The sequence continues at coordinate 12,544 of VUQJ01001151.1, forward strand.
CAGGTGATGAACTGTGTTTTATTTTCAGGTGTGTGAGTTAACTGGAAGGTGCAAAATGATAGACTGTAATTTAATGTTAAATAAGTAAATAAATACAACTGCTATATGCATATATGGCTTTCTGATTATTATCCTTCCCGCCCTCCTGTATAATGCTCGAGTCTTTGCCTGATTGCCAATCTAACCATGTGTTGGTTGTCTAACCCCAATTCCAAAAATGTTGAGTCGCTGTATAAAATGTAAATAAAAGCAGAATGTGATGATTTGCAGATGTCATATTTTATTCACAAAAGAACACAAACCAAACACATCACACGCTTAAACTGAGACATCTTACAATTTTATGAAAACACATCTTAAAAAGCTGGGATGAGGGCAATAAAAGGCTGCGGTATTGTAAGTGGTACCAAAACGAAACAGCTGGAGAAACATTTTGCATCTAATTAGACTGACGGGCAACAGGCCAGTGATGTGATCGGGTATAAAAATAGCATCTTGAAAAATCTCGGCTACAAATTGTGGAATAATTTCAGAATAATGTTCCTCACTGTAAAATTTGGAAGGCTTTGAATATGTTGTCATCAACAGCACATAATATCATCACAGGATTCAGGAAATCTGGAGAAATCTCTGTGCGCAGGGACAAGGATGAGAATCAGTTCTATTTTGCTTCTCAGGTGGCACTGCATTAAAAACAGTTATGATTTCGGACATGGAAATCTATGGACATACAAAGGAGTATTCGGGCCACATTGAGAAAAAAAATTAATTGTGCATTGCGAGAATAAAGAATAATGTTTTAATACTATTTTGAGAATAAAGTCGAAATACTTTAAGAGAAATAAATAACGGCAACAGCTGTTATACCCTCTATAAAATGCCTTAGGTAGTTGAAACAACTTGATCAGCTGCCTTTTAGGGGCTCGACACACGGGGAGCGATGTCGCTCGTTCTCCATTCATTTCCTATGAAACTTGTGC
>VUQJ01001151.1:18093-41537 GCA_015108635.1 Andinoacara biseriatus
GCGTGGTGCGAGTTATTTCTCACACAGGTAGAAACATCTGCAGTGAAAGTGCCAGCTTTTTGGCGTCAGTCCTCGGCACAGGCGAGGCTTCCAATTTCTCAGATGTCGGTTTCAATTCAGCAGGCTGCAGAGAGCAGAGCTGCACAGCCACAATACGTGTGCCTGTTTCCTCCGGGGGGGGGGCTCGACTCGCATGTTTCCCTGCTAATCCAGCTGCTGTTGTAATCCCTCTCTCCATCCAAATGTAAAATGTGTGATGTGTGAAACTGCAGGTGGATGCAGAGGCGATTGCATTCTAAAAGGAAGAAAACTGAAGAGGCAGGCGATGCTTGCGAAGGAATAATGACACACTGGTGATATGGTGTGCTGTTTTGTTGACACACACTGTCTTTCACTCCGACATGCCCACAACCAGCAGACAGACACGTGTGTAAACACACACAACAGGCTTTCCCACTAATTAACCTCCTTTTTGTATCAGTGCGACTTAGACTCTAAGCCTGATTGCACCTCTGCATGATAAATGCCCCTGTCTAAACTGCTCTTCTCTTAACTGCTCCTGCAGTCTTAACTGGGTTCTTCTGTCAGGTGGTTTAATCAGTGGATTGGGTGTTTGCTTGTGGATGAAACTGCAAGGAGAATCCTCGCTAAGTTAGATTTGACCAGATTTTAATCTTAAAGCTACTTTAACTGATATTCTTCGTAATAATAGAGATTCACATGACGAAATGTCAAAGGCTTTTTTTGCAGAGAGTTGTCATCTAGCACTACAGTCTGCCACAGCTTGATTTTTGAGTCTTTTGGTTTAATGGCCCCAAAATTGACTGTTATGGTTCACTACAAAAATACAGCAACGCCATGCGTTGCGTTCCCCAGCATGCACAACAATGACACAAGCACAGACAAGTCTGAGAGTGAGAGCGAGTAAGTCTCCAATGACAGTTTAGTTCCTAAAAAAGGAGCTCCAAACAAAGCACAGCACTTTACAAAACGTGAAAGAAAACTGTTCCTGCTAGAGTTAAAAACAACAAACTTCTTTCAGTACTTGAGACAAATACACACCATCGAGTACAACCAAGCTATGAAGACACATGGGGAGGAGATGCATGCAGCTGGTGACTCACCATTGTTGGTGCAATGAGAAGCAGAGCAAATGGTGGATGGAAATTACTGGTGTAGTTACAAGGTGATAAAAGAGAGCTTTAACAGCTGGTTAAAAAGCTTACCTAAAGTCACAAAATATTTTTCATTTTTATTATGTGACAATATTGTGCAGGCCCTTGAAGCGTAACAAGGTTAAGTGACTTTATTATTAAAGTGTTTTTTCTTTTGTTTGCTCAATTATAACTCCCTCACCTGAACGCCCCACCCTCTCCATCCTGCAGGCACCCCCAGAATCCCTGAAGTGCAGTCTGGACACTGACACAGCAAACTTTGTGAAAACCAATAATTGTGCCATTTTAAAAACCTTTGGCCATGACTGAGCTGGAAACAAAGAGTTGACAAAGGCAAAGAAAAAGGTTTATAGTGAGTTGTATGTGAGGCTGGACAATGAGGAAAGGCAGAGAGGTTAAACTAGAAAGGATGCACAGCAGGATAGGGTGATTAAGGATAGAATGCACTAACAAGTGAAGAGAGAGTGTTGAGAAGATTGATGGAGTATTTTGTGGAGCTGATGAATGTAGAAAAAGAGAGAGGGGAGGAAGGATGGTGAATCAGGAAGTGCAGTGGATCAATAATGAGGAAGTGAGGGCAGCTTTAAAGAGGATGAAGAGTGGAAAGGCCAGAGGAAAAGAGGAAGAACATATTCATGGATGTAATGAAGGTTGGTGTGATAGAGGAGGATGCTAGAGATAGGGTGAGATAGGGGCAGATGATCCACTGTGGCGACAAAGGGAGCAGCTGAGGAAGAAGATGCAGAAGACAGTGTATTGAAATTAGCTCTGCTTTTTTTTAAATATGAAAAATTTCCTAAAAAGTACTGAAAACTTGTTTACACGTTCCACTAGTTCACCAATCAGTACTATACCAGAAAACAGCAGGTCTCAGCTCAAGACACAGCAGCACTCTACCTTTGCAGGTCCCACAGGCAATGAGTCAAATTGAATTTAAAAAGCAATTATAAAACATGTTGTGGAAAAGCACCTCTTTTCCTTCTGAGTGGTTCGATGGTCTGATCTTATTTATTCCCTATTGTTTTTCTCTAATTTAGATTTTCCAAATTTTTCCACCCCAGTAAAGTGCAAGATTTGTTTATTTTCCCTAATTATCAAGGTTGTTTTGTGTGTATGTGTGTGTGTGTGTGTGTGTTTTTTTTAAATTCTTGTAATAGGTTCTGTTTTTACTTTTTGTCCATTCACTGTGGGCTACTTTATGTGCAAATTCACAATAATTATGAGAACAGAAACCGTTTTCATGTCAGGTCTTCATAAATGGGTTCCCACTGGGTTAAAGAGGTAATCAAGATGGCTTGAGTGCATTAATCTGTCAACTTCTGTGATGAACAGCTACGAGGATAGTATCTTTTATCTTTCAGTGACTGGATCTGAAATTGCATGGAGGGGGGATAAAAGTTGTCTCTGAAGGTCTTTTATTTCTTACTGAATGTATTTTGAAAAAAAGAAACTGTCACTTTTTGTACCCTATTTTTTTCAAAGCTACCTTTTGAAGGCTAGATGAGGTTTTTGGAAATAATTCCCCCAAGCAGGGGGAGCTGCTGTGTTTAGACATCCTTTTCCCCAAGCTATCCACATCAGCTCCTGTTAACTGCCAGTCCTTATCTCTCATTCTGTCCTTCCTCCTCTCTCCATCTCACCCCACCCGCCTCCCTCCTACTCTGCCTCTCCCCCCCTTATCTCCCGCCTAGACTTTTCTTTCTCGCCTCTCTCTTCCGCTCCATTTCTGTTTTCTTGCTCATCTAGCTCCCTCCGGTTTCCCCGGCTTCTCACTTTAACCCCAATCTCTCAATGCACCCTTGCATTTAACCCCCACTTCTCTCTCCACGTCCCACCCACATATAGGTATCTCTAGGGAAGCTGTTTGCACACATGAACTCTGAAAAATGTTGGGAGAATCTAGATGAGATGTTGTCTTTAGCTGTCCTGTCTAACCTGCAGCACAGGTGCCATACTGAGTTTGTACAGGTTGGCTGTGGCTCAGGAGGGAGAGCATCTACTAATCGGAATATGGTGGTTTAATCCCTGGCTGCTCCAGTCTGTATGCTAAAGCATCCTTGTGCAAGATGTGTACAAATGTTAGATAGAAAACAGATTGATGTAGGGAAAAAAAGCGCTTTGAATGTATGGGTGAATGAAGACATGTCATATAAAACACTTTGAATGCTCAAGTAGAGTAGAAAAGTGCCATATAAGAACCAGTCCATTTACCATTTACTATGGAGCTGACAGGTTAAAGACACCTCTGAGGGTGTAAGCCAGAAAACCCAGGACTGCCAAGTTTTCTTGCACATGCACAGTGCAAATGGCTTAACGCATCTGCCAATCATTGCTGTCATAGCATGAAATGTTTCATCCATCTCTTCATAATTCATGACGAAAACTTCCCGGCATTCAGATATCAGTGATAAGGTAGGAATCCTTCAGTTCTTGATTTTCATTGTCTATGAAAATAACGCTGTACTGTCAGTAATTAATTACTGAAACATCACGCTGATTCAATCAAACGGAAAGCAGCTTTACTTCCTATTCTTTTGGAGTTTGAAGTAGAAATTAAATCAGACTGCAAATCTCTGACAGCTTTGCAGAGTTCAGATTTATTTCTTTATTTTTTTATTAAAAGAAAGGTTTAAAGAAAGTAACAGAGTGAAAATGAAAGATCGGCCATGGAAATTCACTGTCTTTCTTTATCCCGGCTGTGTACAGTCATCTTGTGATAATAAAAGCAACTTCACACATGTTCAACCAAAACAAGCAAAACAGGTGTTCGACCTGTACCAATCTTTGAATTTAGGTGTTTTCAGTCCTATTGCCACAGGTATATAAAATCAAGCACCTAGCCATGCAGTCTGCCTTTACAAACATTTATGAAGATAGAATGGAAGTCCTAAAGAGCTCATTGAATTCGAGTGTGGTACGGTAATAGTCACTGCTGCAACAAGCGGCGGACCGCGTAAAGTTACAGAAAGGGGTCACTGCGCAACTCTACGGACTCAATAACTGCAGAGTTCCAAACCTCCTCTGGCAGTAACACAACCACAAACACTGTACATTGGGAGCTTTACCACATGGGTTTCCATGGCTGAGCATCTCCTGTAGGTGGCTCAGCACTTTTGCCTGTACAGTGCATAATGACGAGCAGGATGAAGCAACATAACACTGTGGTGTTTCGATTGAAGGTAGTAAACAGGACAGGAAGCCTCACAGAGTCTAGATTCTGGCGGTGGAGCAGATGGAGACTTGAGAATCTGAACATCTAGGGTGAGACAGGAGGATGAATGATCTCTGAAAGGTAGATTGACAGAAGAGATTTCAACCACAGAGACCAGTTGGCTTGGAAAAGATTAGCAGGAGGGTTATTGGATTCAAGTGAACTGAGAATGCAATGGAAATGTTATTTATATACCACATTTCATTACCCATGAACTCAATGTGCTACTAAAATGAAATAAAGGTGTCAATCTATCTTCCTAAATGCTTATCCAACCAGGAGGGTCTGAAGTCAGCCTCGGCTGATACTGTGCTTGAGGGTCAACAGGTCGCCGGTTCATCACAGGGCCAAACAGAGAGGCAGACAAGCATTCACAATTTCACATCGACACCTACGACCAGTTTGGAATCACATGTCTGTGGATGGCAGGAGTGAAAACAAAGACATAAACAGTCTTTAGCCACTGACCTTGGGGAAAATTAAGATTTTAAAGTTTGTTTCTAATTGTAGAAACAGTTGTAATTGACCTCAAATAAGCAGAAAACTTTAGCTAAGAGGAGTCTCACCAGATTTGGATCTAACTCTGGCTATGCCTGAAAGACTTTTGCTTGAACAGCTGACAGGCCTAATCATGATTTATAGACCATTTAAAGAATTTTAAAGGTCATTTTGGAGCCGACCTACTGATTTATTTATTTAGTTTTTAAATAATCCTGAAAATAAAAAGGTGCAGTGGTCTCATTCTTATTTTCAGGATTATTATAGATTTTTAAATTGGTTAAAATGCTGTTCTGATGATGTGATTTTCAAAATAATATCAAGATTTCTGGCTTGAACACTCTATTTCGTAGGTAGTAATCTATATCTAGGTATTTAAACCAACCAAGAAGAAAATCTCAGCCCTGTCTCTTCATTTCTGAAAAGTTTCTGGACATCCAGCAAGTAACAACATCCCTACAGTTAACAATTTGTTAGAGATTATGAGATTATGAAAGATTATTAGAGATTATGAGACGCTGTGCATTATTTCATACAAATTCTTGTATACATTATGTTTTTTCAGGATAAAACCTATGGTGATAGCATGCACTCTATTGGTGGAAAAGCATAGGACCAAAGACTGAGCCTTGTTGAACCCCATCACGAAGAAGGAATTGGGAGAGTTTAAACTCTCAACACCCACCAAGTTGTCAGTAATCGGTCTCCTAGGGTCTAGTTTTGTTTTAGCCATATGCAAAACAGACACACTTTCACAAACATTTGAAATGAAATTTGGCATTACAGTTTATTATGCTTTCCCATCAGGTGAAAATTCTACAAAAGCGTTGGATTTTGACCTAACCCTAACCTCTAAATAGGGCTTGGTGGGTTCTAAGAGGTTTATAGAATTGGAAAGTGGAAGCAAGAAAAACAATAGAGCCAACAGAAATTGATCTTTCTTAAAGAACTTAAACAAAGGCTATGTTCTAAAGTGCAGACATGTCTACAACTAGCTCATTACGAGTTTATTTAAGATCAGAATAAGGAATAAAAAATGGAGCAAGCAGTGAGAGGTGATGCAAGATGCCTCTGCCAACATACAGGATTCACAAAATAATGTGCGCTTGTACAAATTTCAAAAGCATGATTCACGGGCAAATGCTTGAAGATTCTTGCTGCCTTTTAAGCTAGAGCGAATACAAGTGACTGAGAATACACACTTGTCAACCTCTTTGTTAGTTATACCTTGCTAGTATTGGGCTTGACTCTCTTTCACCTTCAGAGCCTTCCTAATTTTTTGTGGCATAGATTCAAGAAGGTGCTGGAAACATTCCTCAGAGATTTTGGACCATATTAACATGATAGCATCACATAGTTGCTGCAGATTTGAGGACTGCACATGACACACCGTGATAAGAATCTCGCCATTCCACCACATCCCAGAATAATGAACTCACTATTCTGTACTAGAAACCAGTTTGAGATTATCTGAGCTTTGTGACAGGGAGCATTATCCTGCTGGAAAGAGCCATCAGAAGATGGTACACTGTGGTCATAATTGGACGGACATGGTCAGCAACAGCACTCGAGTAGGATGCAATGTTTAAACAATGTTCAGTTGGTACTAACGCTGTATATAAAACCTTTTTTGGGGCTTTTTTAAAAAAAATATAGTGAACATAGACAGGAATTGGTGGAAATGCTAGCGCAGATGTGGTATTAGTTGGCAAGAAGGCAAAACTAGGAATTCAAAAGGACACAAATTCCTAAGGCTGGGAATGCTCAAAAGAATGTATTGTGAGACCATAAATACAGTCAATCAAACCTGCTGTCAGAAGTCAACTATGGGGATAAAGGAGCTCATTTTCAGTGAGTCTCTCTTGCAAGACTCATTTTCTGCACTCAGTTGTTCACATATGGCAGAAATAGTCCAAAACTGCTTACTTATTCATCTCCACACAGCTGGACCATCTTTGTGAGAAATTTGTACAGGTCAGGTTGTGAATTTTGAAAAGTTTTAGAAAATCTTCAATCCCTATTCGACCGTCTGACAAGCACTATTGATGGAGCACACTGGCACCTTTCACTAAGCGCTCAATGTCTTGCTTGACGGCCTTGGGGAAGTGCATTTGCAACTGACATAAGGGTACCACTCATTCATCTTTTAATCTCTATTTTCAAGTGGATTTCAGAAACCTGGCCTTCTGTGCACAAGCCTGCTTCTGCAACCTTTATCCTACTACAATATCCATTTTATGCAGTTTTTTTCCCCCAACAAGGACACCCTGCATTGCAAGTGAATACATCCAAACGTGCATAGTCTGTTTCAAGCTGAGTAGAGCAAGTCTGAGTGTCAGAAACAGTTTTTCTCACGTTAACCTCTTTACACCTTTTCATTACTGTCATTACAAATCATATCTAAAGCATCCAACAACTACCATCTCTCTTCTGATAAACCGTGTCCTCTCTGAAGTTAGAGAAATCACAAAATAAGCCCTAAGACAAAATGTTAGCTTTTGAGCCATGAGGATCCTTGTTAACCATAAAGAAATGGCTTCACTAAAAAGCAGCTTTTCTTGCTCTCACAACTGGTAGTCAATCCAATCAACCAAGAAAAATGAGATGACAGTGAAGAGAAGACATGTTACAGATTAAACCACAAGTCCTGTGAGGGTAATCAGCCTTTAGAAGGGATCAATTTTAACAGCTACATTGTTAAAAGCTTGCTCCTGAGGCCTCGATGCAAAAGGAAATTGGGCTATACTGGCTGCAGTTAGCATGAATATCGTATACCGATAATCAATAAGCATCAGCGTCCAAAAGGTGGGTTGAGCCTTCTGATGCAATTCCTTTATTAAATGATTGTTGGACTATCATTAGTTCCAGCAGTGAGTATCCCTTGTGTTTTATAAAAGGACACTAATTAGCCAATGGTACCAGAAGCTTTTCCTAGCCACAAAATAATGCTTCCAGTATAGATTTCTTTTCCACTGCATGCACACACTCAGCACAGCCCTTCAAAGATGACAAAAACACACATAAAATAACCAACGTATGCAAACTCTTTTTATGCACATGCCAAATTTATTTATTTTTGTACATGAACATAAGTTTACTAAAACTTATGTATCTCCATGTTGCTATTTTGCACTTTGCCATATTGCACTTTGTATTGTTGTACACCTGTACTATTACCACCGCACTCGAGTAACGTACCTCAACCTGACTACACTCTGGTACACTGTGTTGCCTGGAAACTGTCTTATGTTGTCTGATCTGTTGATATTTATTTAATTTTATGTCTAGTAGTGTTTTATGTTTAGTCTATGCTTCAGTTTTTATGCTCAGTTGTGTGTCATTTTGTTCCTAATACTGCACATCTTGAGGTTCGGGGTAACAAAATTTCAGTCTTCTGTGCAATGTACTATTTCATGGTTTGACTGACAATAAAGTTCACTTTGAATTTGACTTTGAATTTTTGATCTGTAGTTTGAGGGAAACAAAGTGACACCTACTTGGATAACTGATAAATAACTGATAAATGACTTAATTAAAGTTTAAGAAACAGAAATCTTTCCTATTTCTATGCGTCCCAGTAGGAAGATTTACTTTTTTCTACAGTATGTCAAATTACTGATGAACCAAAGGTCTTTATGTTTTGAACCACAACTCGCCTTTGAAATTGTTGCCTTGAAGACAGGGACGAGGTATGCAACGACTCGCATCTTCAAAGAGACTTAAGTACATCAAGATGGTAAAATGACGCACCAGCAGCAATAAGAGTCAGCTATCGCTTTGTGAATGAATGGGGTTAAGCTGTCAGTTACATGCAAGCTCTTTGTGATAATTTGGTGATTAGCAGTGATAAATCAGCGAAAACTGCAAACGTGTTGCTGTCTACATACACAGAAATGCACATTTTTTGATTTAGAATCACTAATTAACCTAATCCCATGCATGTTTTAGGACTGTGGAAAGAAGCCAGTGTGCCTGAACAGTCACAGGGAGAACATACAAACTCTGCACAGAAGGGCCTCAGACTGGATTCAAACCCAATACCTTCTTGCTGTGAGCTGATAGCGCTAACCACCCGTCTGAGCCGTTAATTTTGACAGTACCTGGAATAGAAGTCAGCGGCTTACATCAACACCCTCACTCTGCCAGCATTGTGCCACCAAACCCAGCATTTATTCTACAGGGTTTTTTTCCAAGTGGGTTTAATATAGCATTGCAGATGATCCTTACATTATGTTTGTGACTTTTTTATATCCAGCATCTTAAAAATGCTTCTTTGTGGATTGACAAGTGTTATGTTCCCCAGAAAAGTCGTAACAACAAATAATCCACATCCATACAATAGTCAATAGTGAATTATGCATAGAAACAAGGATGCATATTATTCTTTGTTTGACAAAGGTTCAGTAAGGGTGTGCAGAGGTGAACTACTGACAGTAGGAGGCCAACATAAATCCAGAGGGCTAGAACAAGGTTGCTCTTGAATTGATTTTATATTTTTCTTTGAGCCTTTCATGTTAAATAGGAGTTTTCAAGAAAGGGTTTTAGTCACAGCATTTCGTTTTTACATTACATTTGCTTCACTGCAGAAAATAACAATCATGGAATAAATGCTTAACATTTTAGCATTTAGGTAGGTATACTTGGCTTTAGCAAAAATATAGTGTATCATAACAATTAAAAAAGTGAACAACATTAACAGCAGTGGGCAAATTGTTATATACCATAATGATCAAAACAAGGAAGATAAATCATTTAAAATTTTAGTATTTAGCAAAAATTTACATAGAAATTTATCAAATAATCTGCTAATGTTCTGACAAATTTCTTCAAGATGGCTCCCAAGTAACACAGCTTTGATTTAATAATAATAATAATAATGCCTTTGACTTAAATAGAGCTTTTCAAGGTACTTAAAGCACATTACAGTTTCGTGCACTATTCATTCACACCTCAATCATACTTGGTGGTAGTAAGCTACTAATGTAGCCACACCTGCCCTGGGGCAGTCTGATGGAAGTGTGGCTGCCAATTCAGCCCCTCCAACCACCACCCAACATCAACCACATTCACACTTAGGCAATGTGGGTTAAGTGTCTTGCCCAGGGACACGATGACAGCATGCGCTCAGACAGGGACTCGAACCAGCGACCCTCCGGTTGCAAGGTACCCACTGCGCCTCTGCCACCCACATTAGCTAAAAGGTACTCAGAAATTTAGCATTTAGGAAAAAAAATGCAACATACCAGGACCCATGGACACATAAAAATTCATGGACTTAGTTGAAATACTAACATTTGAACACTGCAGTAAACTAATATATATTATATCCACCACAGTCGTAAAGATGATGACTGATTCAGCTCGTGGATAGCTAGCTACTATAAGATATCAGGATTTTAGCACGTTACTGCTTTTAGTTTTTGTAAAACCTGATCTGTTTAAGTTTTTAAATGAATGTGAATGTGCTAGTTAAGCTAACTGGATATTTAAAAAAAAAAAAAAAACTTGCAGGGGTGTTTTCACAAAGCATTTCTAATGAAATTTGCTGAAAAACGTAACTGTAGCCGTTCAGCACCTATTAAATGGAAACTGCCGTCCTTGTCCCAGCAGAAATTGACGACCTTTGCCACGTGTCATCTGTTTCAGCTCCCGCCTTGTCAGGCTCCATCAGACATGCAGTGACTATTAAAATATTCATTCATTCAAACACCTTCAAGAAATCATTCGATTAGTTTTGAATGTAAAGTAGGGAAGAGATTTCTCACCATTGTTTTTAATTTTTAATTTTCATAATTGATTTTTTTTTTTCTTTTACAATCACGACTACACTCGTATCGATTGGCTCTTGTACATTACAACCTATTTCAGACGGTGCTCTGTTTTCCTGCATGTTGTTCTCTCAATATTCCTGCCTCATTCAATTTTAATTACAGCTCTTAGGATTTATACTAGGCTCCGTCTCTCAGATCGGCTGTTAACAGCCTTGCTTATAGATACGCTTTTAAATGCTGGGTTGAAGACTGGATGGAAATTACAATGCAAGGCCCAAATGGCATTCTGGCATGCAATTTGAGAGATTTAATGGCAGAAAATGAGAACTCCCTCTCACATACAACAAGGTGTGTCCAAGATTAATCGCGTTAATCAGGGGGACGGATGCGCAAGCACAATATCCCATTTTCCATGCAGTGCTCCAGAACATTCCCCGCAGGGTATCTACATAATATGAAATGTATAAATCAGCGCATGATTGATGTGTCGTTTGTATATGCAGGAACTAAAGTGCATGATTGATATAGCGGGCCAAAGAGGTCACAGCGGGGTGTTGATGAGGTCTGTCAACAGCACTACATTTTGTTGTCATTAAATAGAAAAGACGGTTTGGCATCTTCGACAGGAGTGCCTGGACTTTTCTCTCTTTTGCTCGGATTCTCCAGAGAAAACAACTCCTCTGACACTACAGGGCATTTTTTCATCCCTGTAATTGTCCACACTCTATACAGCTGTATTAACATGTAATCATGAGGCCATTAGCCGCTGCTGATAACAGTGGTCAGCCATGATGCATGGCTTGCTTGCCCATTTTTCTCCCCATCTGTCACATGCATTCTCTTTTTCCCCGTGCTCCTGCTATCGATGTATTGAACTGGGGTGCCGCAGATTCCGAGGAGAGGCGAGCCACTTTTCGAGCTATTTGCAATTTTCAAATGATCGCAGATCTGAGGCGAATAACTCTCCAGTGGAGAATGCTGTTTCTCATGACGCAGGTGCACACTTGACCGGCAGCCAGCTCTCGAGACTTGTGGGCCACCAAAGCAAAACTCATTTACAGGGTACTTACAATTCCCCCTTTACAAATGTGCCTCGGTTAAAATGATTTATTTCTACATCCAGCAGAACAGGCTGCAAGAAACCCCAACTTTACCCCTTCTGAACCCTTACATGCTTGTGATAGGTGACTGGTTTGGCAGGGCTAATAACCTGAGGTCCGAGGTGCAGCTGTTCTTCACTCGTTTAATTATTCCTAACAGTTGAAACTACAGATTACTCACCGACCTTTTAAAAGGGATCTATTCTGCTAATTTCCAGCTCCATATTTTTATTCTTAGACTCTGCTAAAGTAGCTTTATATGGATCATAGGTCAACATAATCCTTATTCATATTCTGCTTGGCCTTGGTGCAGCCCCTCAGTGCATGCTGTGTCTGTGTTAATATCAGAGACCCTGAATTGGATAAGCAGAAGAAAATGGATGGATGGATGGATGGATAGACTTCATGATAATAATTTTGTGAAATACAGAAGAAAAAATTAAATATTTATTGCAGTATTTCATTAATCAAGACAGACATGGGGGCTAAGTGATATTCTTTCTCATTGCTTTCACTCCTTCCTTTTCTCCAGTAGCTCGAGTTATAGTGAACGAAGGCAATGATGTCATTAAAATGTGGACAACAGATTCTACATTTTTCTATTAATAATGATATTCTACATTTTTCTAGAAGCTAACAGGGAACAGAAGGATCACAGGGGCCTCTTCACTGGCTTCCTGATAAATCTAGAACTGGCTTTATAATCTTTTGTCTCACATGCAAAGTCTTGAATGATCTTACCGCTTATCTTACCTCTAAACATCATTTTATCCAAATAAAGCACTTTGCTCTCAGACTGCAGGCTTACTTGTGGTTCTATGTTCAGGATACAGATGCCTTCTATATTTTGAAGACCAGGATTCAAACCTTCCTGCCACTCGCCGTTGTTATTGGATGCCCCTTCCTGAGACTGGTTCTTCTGGAAGGGAGTTCATCCTCACTGTCACCAAATGCTTGTTCATCAGATTGTTGAGTTCTCTATAAAATTGTTGCTTACAATATAAGGCAACTTGAGACAACTATTGTTGTGCACTTGTTAAATAATGAAACCATTTACTATTGGAAGGTTGCTGGAACCAGTCACTTGTTCTTAAATATTGCTGTCTTGCAGGAGCAACTTTTTCTTTTGTACACTGGCTGCATTCATCATTTATGCATTGGATACTGTATTTCCTGAGTCACTCATCTGTCTTTTCACAAAAAAGCACTTTCTTCCTTTTCTTTCTGCTCTCGCCTTCCAGTCAGTGTCGTTTAGTTTTGTCAATATAATACAAAACACCAATGTACTGTATATACATATATCCTTGGGTTACATCCACCCACCTCTCAGGATGAAAGCAACTGAGACGCGACTGTGTCACCAGCCAATTTTCTTGAAGACGACAACACAAACAAAATCTGAGAATATTCATAGCCCTGCCGTCCTCGTGCGCTTGTTTCCACTTCTCAGATCTGCAGCAGCTTAGGGATACGACTTGTCATTCCTGGCAAGATTTCACCACAGGTTGTGATTCTAACATCACTGATCACACAGACGCACCCGCTTGTTCCAGTCACCTAGGACTGACAAAATAAATGGCAACAGTGCAAGCACAGCTCCCCGGGAAATGACGCGCAACTAAAAAGATTCCCCCTCAAAGTCTGCATTTTGGAGTTATAACATTTTGACATGACAACTGTGATTATTGTCTGGAAGAGCTGTGCAAAGGCGTGCCGACAGCTTCGTCATGTATGCACAGTTGCGTGTTTGTAATGTGAGACGCTGGCTCTGGTATAGGGTATATCGATTTGTTTAACAGTCCTTTAAGGGAGACATAAGTTCTCATTCCAGGCTAATTTGGTTCTCACGCTGATACATATGTTGAATTAGAAGCTTTAACATTCACACAGACGCAAGGGCAGAAACAGTGGAAAGAGAAGAAAAGGCTGAATACCCATCTGATTGGGTTATAAATACTCTCAATGGGGTCTCTGCCTCATAAAGATTATCAGTAGCACACAGAGCACAGAGGCAAACAGTGCATGTTTGTATCATTGGAGGGGGCGGTGAGTGCATGTGTGTGTGTGTGTGTGTGTGTGTGAGAGAGACGGAGATACAGAGAGACAGAGAGGGAGAACGTGCATTCAGAAAATTCCATCCGGAGTGTCTTCTGCTTGCAGGGATGAAGCTTGAATATTTTATTTGACTCGAGCGAGCTCAAAAGGAGACACGCAAAGAAAAAAAAAAAAAAGAGGCTCCAGTTTCTAAAAGAGTCGGTGTGTCTTAAAGGTTCTCCACTTCACATGATTGCACCCTTCACACGTCTCATATATGGGTTTTTTGTGGCATCAGTCCAATTATGCAATCATGTGCATGAAATGAAGGCTTTAAAAGGGCACTCCAATCAATACCGTGGGACATTTGAGCCCAAATTTCAATGCATGAGTTGTGTGTCTCCGAGATCACTTACAAAAAAGTTGGCCTACACAGATATATGCAGTACCACATAGAGACTGGTGCATTGGCTGCACCCATAACATTGTGGTGATTTTCCACTGATGTAGGTGTTGAGCATAAGACTGTTAGCGGTGACTAGGTCACTGGCGATTAGTGTAAAGAGCGTCTTGGTTACCTTAACATCCGGCCCTTCATCTAGATTTTTTCTCATATTTGTACCCAAATTAAATATCGTTTTTCATCAAAAAAGTAAAAAAAAACAAGAAAAAAAATGTATCACATATTGCATGAAAAGAAACAACTTCCAGTTTTTGGAAATGTGCCTATTGACCATGTGGCAGTGTGAAAACGCCAAGGATGACCAGGCGGCAAGGCTTAAATCAGTTCAGGCAGAGACTTCAGTTCTGTAGTTTAAACTTGGATATTTTATTTCTTGAAACTCAACAAAATAAATTCCTCCACTGCATCCCATACCAAATATGAGGGAAAAAGTCACAAAAACCCCAGCTGAGTAATTAGCAGCCCCTTTTATACCCAGCTGTTGATGGGCCACACCTTTCCACCACTCTTGCAGGAGTATTGCATATTTTTTTTCAAAACACAATTAAAATGCGCACAAAGTTCTATATATAAGCATTTATAATTAAAACAATCACCCATAAAAACCATTCCCCATACAAAACCCTACAAAAACACCTAAAAACTCCCAAGCAACTCCCCCACTCAATTTCCTCTTTGGTCTCTCCCAGAACCTTTAAATTGTGCTCAGACCCCCAGGGACACATTTGCCTGACACACCCTGGAAAGACAAAAGAAGAAACAGGTGAGTGATTGCTACACCACAAACCCACTTGCACAAAATCAGCACCAATAAAACAAACACTATAAATTTAGTTTCCTTAGCCACATGCTAATTATATTTGTGGCTAAACAAAGATTTTCTGTTTTGCAGTCCCTGCCTACCACACCCAAGTAGCTGCTCAAGCCTGGAAGACAGAACCATACAGAATATTAAAATACTCAATAAATTTTTAAGAGTTTTCATTTAAGTGCTTGTGTCAAAAAGTGCTGAGTGCTAAATAAAGTGCAAGTGTGTTCCAACATATAATCCCCAAACTATACAACAAGTAACAAAAAACCTCTTTGTTACAGGCAGAAACAAAACCCAACCCTAAAGATGCATCCATACAGGAAATGATTAGCATCCATGTGGTGAACAGAGACCACAGAAAGTCATTCTGTGACTTCAAGATACGACGGGTGAAAGAGCTGCAGGTGATACAAAGAAGGTCAGTTGGAAGGTCATATTGCTCACAAAATTAAAGGAACCCTTTTTAATCAGAGTGCCACATCAAGTGAAATAAACTTGAGGGATATTGATCTGGTCAGCAGAGGGGGTTGTTAATCAGTTTCAGCTGCTTTGGTGTCAATGAAATTAACAGGTGCACTAGAGGGGCAACAATTCCCAAAACAGGAATGGTTTTACAGATGGAGGCCACTCACATTTTTTCCTCATTTTTTTTCCTGGCTGCATTTGGCTAGGACTAGTGTTTCTCAAACTGTGGGGCATGCCACATGGCCATGACAGGTGGGGTGCGAATGACCTGGGAGAAACATCAGATAAATTTTCAGGGCAGAACAAGGAGATAACATTAGCATGCCTCAGCAGGTATGATAGTATAGCGACTAGCCAAATTCTCCACCGTCACCGTCTTTTTGTGTACATAGAGCCATTGTGCCGCTTCGGTCTTTAACCCATCAGCAGGATCTGATCCTTTGTGCAAGGAGGAACAGGATGAGCACTGCCAGAGCTACAAAATGACCTCTGACCAGATAATCAGTCCAGTTTCTTGTAAAGGGGTTTTGTCCCTGAGTGTTATTTTCAAGTGTGTCCCACAGCAATGTGATACAAGTTCAGAATGCATGCTTTGCCTCATCTTACACTGGCTGAGCTTTTTCCATTGGCTGCCGGGTAAATGCGCTGAGCCCCCCCAACAGCACTGAAAATGACAAAGTGTAAAGGTATTGCTATGGTTCCTCGGGGAGTATTTTAGGTTTCACAATATCAAGTCTATGTGAAATCCAGAGCACATTCTAAAGCATGAAAAGACGCTTTTTCTTTCAAAATTCATTAAATGAAAACCTTATAGATCATAAAATACTCTGCGCACAGCACTTAAAAAGCTTCTTAATATCCAGGCAAATGGGAAGAAACCAGGTGTGTTTTACACCTGTTTTCTAGTTGCTGCTCTTCTGAACGTTGCACCCCTGTGAAGTGTTTTTCCTATCTTGGCATCTGGTATTGGCCTCTCCTGAATCTAGAGGGAGCACTCTGGAAGGTAAAAGACTGGTGTTGATTCCACCTCGGGTTTATTATGTGGCAGGTTGCTATAAACCTTTGGCCCGGCGCATTGATCGGGATTCCACGACTAGGTGTGTGTGTAATCTTTGAAGCGTTCATGAGAAAGCGTGGCAGAGAGCAGGCACCACTAAGACACCCACTGTACCAGCTTCTCTCATTTAGATGAAACAAAACGACATTTTAAATCCTTTCATTCCAGTTCTTAAAAAAATATATGTGAATAGATAGGATAACTCAAACTAGGGCATTTTTTTTTAATCCGCCTGAATGGCCAATTTGAACATCCTACTTCAAATCCTGACTTTTTGAAAGCCTATAGGATTGTGTTTTTATTATTCTACGCAATAGCTGCCATCTTGCCAGTTTGGAACAGTTTTAAACTTGGAGCCAGATGCCAGTATTTTAAGGGAAATTAGAAACCATCCAGGTAGATAATACAGTGCCTAAAATACAAGAAGTTCCTATCACAGAGTCAAAATATCACAACTGGAAACCTCAGGAGAGTTTGTGCCCGCTGGTGACAGCTGGTGTTCGTGATAACTTTGACTCAGGTTCCCCCTCATAGGATCCAAAAAGGCTAACAGAGCTGTCACAGATGTTTGGAGGACGCCCGCTCATTTCTCTTAATCACTCCCCTGTAATGAGTAGGATGGTCAGTGGATTTCCCCTGAGCACTGGTTCTGTTGCACACAATGAACAGGAGATCAAACTGAGGAAATGCCAAGTTAATACGGTGTATCCGGGCAGCAGGAGATTATCATTCATCCAGGAAGCTTCCAGTGTCACTGTAGCTGCATTCAGTGTGACAAATGTTTTAAACCACTGGCTTATTCCTCTATGCATCTCCTATATGACAGACATACAAAACATGATTTAAAAAAGAGCATGTGAGCTTATTTTCAAATTGAGCCTTTAAAAGACACATTTGTGTGCATGCTGACGAGGAAAAATAAACCTCAGGTCTTACCTTATGAGGCAGCTGGGTTCTTGTGGGAGTCACAATCAGTGTTTATCCCTAGCAGCAACGTCCCGAGCTGAAAATTTAGGCCAACCTGGAAGTGCTGTAAAGCTTTGTGTCCAGTAATTGGAGTCACTGAACTGGACCTCAGTGTTGGTACACAAGCACTAACAGCTCTTCGTGTATTGTTCATGGTTACTGTCATAATCACATAAGAATGCTTGTTGTCAAGCTTCAAGCCACAGTTGGTTCTTCTGACCAATCAATATTTTTGAGTCACTACTACACAATATAGCCCAAAGACATGCAATTGGCTGTTGACACAAGGCAGATAAAATGCTGGAAGTGTGTAGAGTAAAGCCATGTATGACTGTATGGTTAAGTGTGGTTGGTAGTCTAATGTGGCCGCCAGAAAAGCACTATATAAATGCCAGCACATTTCCATCAGTTACACCTGGATGTGTTTTCGTTTTGACGAGACAAAAATTTTAGGTGACTGCCTGTGAGAAGACATTGAAAAATTAAAAGGCATTTGCAAATACTGCAAGATTTGCCCAGTGACGGTTTAGCTATACTGTATAGCTAGGTACACTTTGTAGCTTCCAGAGTTCCTCAGACTACAGCTTGCTTGTCCTCTTCAGCCTTATCCGTGTACCTCTGGTTGAAATTAGCCAGTCATAGATGGTCCATCCAATCACCTGGTAAGTGCTTGTCCTATTACAAACAGTTTTCAAGGACAAAATTCCAGATATTTCTCTGTAACATAGCATCTGGCAGGTCAGGTTAGTGTAAGGCTGCAACATTAGAAAAGGGAAGGAAGCTTTCTTGAGAAAATCCACATTACCTGTGAAACAGACAGAAAGTTCCTATTGGTGTGTGGCAGGTGAGGTTGGACCCTGAATGCAGGACTCATCAGGCAAAAACTTAAATGTAGTTTATTTGAAGAAAGACAAGAAATAATAACACAACTAAACTGAGGCTGGACGGGTGCCAGAACTAAACAAACTATGGCGCACACAGTACGGTAACATTGACAACGACACAGCAAGGGCTTAAATACAGACACAGGATATCAAGAGGATCGGGAACAGTTGGAGACACAGCTGGGAATGATTAAACAGGACAAGAACAGGAAGAAAACTAAACACAAGGCAGACAAGACTGAGACTGACAAAGTAAAACAGGAACAAAGTCGGCACGGGACAGAGACGGAGACTAGTCACAAAACTGGGAATAAAACTAAATACAAGGCCAGGGATATGACACAGATGGACAAAACAGACACTAGAACATGGATCTGGGTGGGTGGAAAACCCACGCAGAACATGCACCGGTTTCCCCGGAGTACCCGGGGAAACCAGGTACTCCAGTTTACTCCCACAGTCCAAAGACATGCACTTACTGGGGTTAGGTTAATTGGCTACTCTAAATTGCCCATAGGTATGAATGTGAGTGTGAAAGGTTGTCTCTTTCTATGTTGCCCCTGCGACAGGCTGGCAACCTGTCCAGGATGTACCCTGCTTCTCGCCCTATGACAGCTGGGATAGGCTCCAGCCCCCCTGCAACCCCAAACAGGAGAACAGGATGGATTAAGAATGGAATGTCGCTCAAGTTCATCTGTGTGTGAAGGCAGATGAGTGAATTCTTTCGGCAATACAGTCTAGGTTTGTGCATGCAGTGCACGGTTTTATCCCACTATCCACTGTAAACTGGTAGTGCTACAGTTATAGTGGATATAACTGTAGAAAAGCCAATGTACTTAGTCTTAATTTTTATACTCAGAATGCCAAACAGCTTTATTTGAGGAGACAAGGTTTGTTAACATTAAAATCACAAACACGAGACCTGCTCAGTGTGATGACAGTGTTGAACTGCCTCTTAGCAGCAAGGGGTTAATAGCCTTGATCAAACCTAAATTAATGGTGATTCTGTAAAGTGGTGCCTTTCATTTTGACTTTCACATATCCTCTATTAACAATTAAATATTCTGTGCCAAGTTCAAACTAGTCTGAGTCTTTGAAGCAACAATTTTCTGTCTGGAGCCTTCAGGCAGTTGCCACCCAACCATTCAGGTTTAATTGTTTTTTTTTTTAGGACTATTTTAGCAGCAGACAGCATACATGATTCACAATAAGTAGGCCAGATGCCTTTGTCCATACAGAGAAGTCAGTTTAATAAGTGACCACATCCCCTGATGGTGGTTTCTGAGTCTTTTCAATGATATGAACTCAACCATTTGGTGTTTCAGGACACAGATCCCATCTTGAAATTATTTTTCACATTATAAAATAAGTGTAACGTGCCCATTAACTCTGGTAGCCATAAAAGAATGGAACAATTTATGGCATCAATTACAGCTAGAGATGAGTATATTCAGGAACAAATGTTTTGCGGTAGCATAAAATGGCTGAAATGTTTGCTGTATATTATTGGAAATGCTGTGTTTTCCAATGTGTGACTTTGTGGTATTAAAAAAAAAAATACAATATCTCTGCCTCCCAGAAACTTCATTCTTGTGTTCAGTTTAAAATCACTCCAGTGAGATGCAGTCACATATTGCAGCCGCACAAATTTATGGTAGACGCCCTGGATACTAATACATATTTAAAGCTGAGGATGGGTTTTTGGACTAACTCAAGACTGAGTTAATTGTTTTGCCAGTATTATCGATGATGTGTTCAGGGCAGTAAATGTGACTTTAGAAGAACCATAAGTGCTTCTTAATAAATTTAATTCATTTAGAACATTTTGCATTCAGTTAGCAGCTCATGTAAAATTTATTTCCCTTCTGTTTCAAAGTTTCAAAGCAGGTTTAAATATAGTCAGAAAACAAGAAGTCTTTGTCCCAGAAGTAAGGCAAAGGTGAAGCTGAAGTCTGAACTCACTGTGCAGTTCATTCACTTGCAGAAAATCAGAGTCAAACAATGCAAACACAAGAAGTGAACAAAAAATAAATTAAATTGAAATTTTCAACACAGAAAAAAAAATCTGCATTCTGGAAATCCAAAAGTACTGCAAAAACATAATTTTTAATCAAGCAGATGGTTGCAAACATTGAGGACATAGATGCAAAAGTCACACACTGCATTAGGAAATAGATTTAAACATGAAAATACTGGAAATATGAAATTGCTGGAAAGCTTGACTGCAGAAAGCAGGCTGAACACAAATGATGCAAAAACCGAAAGAAAAATTGCAACTGCAACTATCCCTACCTGCAGCCTGCAGAATAATGGGGCACGGTTATGTGTCGAACCTTTCAATCCCACCTACTGTAATTTGATTAGTTTGAAATGACAAATCAGAGCACAATAGGTTTATACTTTTTAATGTAGATAGGACTGTTTGATAGCTATGTTGTCTAGGCCCCTTCTACCTTCTGGGCCCTGTCCTGGCTGCCACGTTAGAAGATGCACATTTGATACATACAGCAGCAGATGCCAGCACATCAAATGTTCCCAGCAAGCATCCATTTACAAAGCTTAACAATGCACAAACCTGTCCTTTACTTTATGGGGTGGCTGTGGCTCAGGAGGCAGAGCAGGTCATCTACTAAGCAGAAGGTTGGTAGTTTGATCCCTGGCTCCTCTATTCTGCATGCTAAAATATCCTTGGGCAAATTAATCTTTTTAATACTCATAATAATACATTGTCATTTAGAGAGATGTTTCTGGGCATCAGTTAGATGAAAAGGTTGATATCGGTCTCACATCACAGTGGAAAATCCAGCTCCAGTGCAGCAGCAATCCAACCTTGTCCTCAGTCCACAAAGCCTCTCACATTGGCCATTTTGTAAATAATGAATAAATCTTTGCGGCGCATCCTAATAAGTCCCTCCACGCATACGCGTGTTGTGTAAACAAGCTTTGCAAAAAACACTGCCATCTTGTGGCCTGACAATGGGAACTACATCTTTTTCATCGTTTTCAAGAACAGGAGCAGAGCTAAATGTTAGGGGGACCGGTGGGGTACCAGCCCCCTAATGTTTGACTATCCCTTGTGCCTAAAATTGTAAAATTGTTAAAACTATAGACACCATTGTAAAGGTGACCTTCAAACAAAGGATGTGTTAGTGATGTGTAAGCATTACAGTTGTAACCAGACTGCGTTTTGCTAGCGCCGTTACATTAAGGCTGAACATTGCAGCAGCCATTTTGTCACAGGGCAGCCAAGTCAAATAACATAATCCATGTAAATGTTCCCTGGTGTGCTTTCTTGGAAAATATATCAGAAGGCGGTAATTTAGAAATAATGCTCATTCATACTTGATATAACTACATGTACCGCGTTCACATATTATTACGGCTTGTTCTGCTCTCCAAAGTGTGACTGAAGCCTTGTTCTTTTTCTGTTCTGCTAAGCAGGTCTCAGCAGTACAGCAGTGCAGCTTTTTCCACACTGGAGCTGATGAATGAATATCTTGTTGAATTCATTTGATGCTGTCACTGATCAGGACTCAATCAAAATTCAGCGTTGCATGACTGTAATGATGTATTCCCTCTAGACCCCGACAAAGGAGATTGCTGACACAGATTTGTGAGTCCCTTTGCTTTGATCATAAGTCATCTTCAGCTTGAAAAACACAGATTTGGACTTTTCATCATAACAGAAATTAGCGGCGACAGCCTTATTACTGACCATAAGAATTTCACATGCTGCTCCCTAAAATCAGCTAATCGCATCGCTGTTATTAACCCTCAGAAATACATCTGGTTTATCCTGCTTTTCCTGCATCTGGGGAAGTAGAATCAGCTGGTTAAGGGAGAGTGAAAATTGATAATCTTGCATGTCCGGATTTTTCCATTATCAGTAAAAAAGATCACCCCAGCATCCATTTGAACAAGCAGCAATGCTGTTCCACCCAGCTGTCACTCTCATCAGTCTTTTCTACTTTACTCCTTTCCTAACTGAAAATAATGGCCAAAGACTAAAATACTAACTTTAAAGTACCATCAGGAAAGGGATGCAAGGTCTGCTACGCTAATATTTTAAGCACAATAAATATCATTTAAACCTCAGACAGATAATTGGAGCTGTCTGTCCATGTAGTGATGAAAAGTACACATCTCTTGAGTGCGGGTCTGAAATCCTTTTGAACTCTAAGGAAGCTACAGCCTAACAACTTAAAGAATGAAAGAGTTAACACATGCTGCAGGCAATCTGCAAGCAGATGGAGTTAAATAGTAGTTTGTTAGCCATAAAAAACCCATTTAGTCTTAAAATATTAGGCTGCTCTGCAGATATCCAGCTAAAGCTGAGACAGAAAAATAGAAAACAATCAGATTTATACTCTTTTAGAAATTGAGACGCAAGAAATGTAGTTTTAGTTTTACAGTACGAGTCAAAAGTGTGGACACACTTACACAAGTGCGTCCAAACTTTTGACTGGTGCTCTATGGCTGCTATTGAATTGTAGCATTTCTTAACACCAAAATGTTAAGAAATACATATAACACAATTCAGTACTGCAAAAATCTTGGACGGTATAAGGGCTGTGTGTATGTAAAAACGTTGCCTTTGCTACACTGCCACATTCCCATCAGCTGCTTGTATCTTTTGCTTTTAGTGCCATGCGGCTTTAACAGACCAGCCTGTAGCGTTTCCAAAAGCAGGTAGCTGATATCAGTCAAAAAGTTGTGAGAATTCGCCCGTTTAGCAGCAAGCAACTGAAGACAAAATCTATTGTCACATGTGCACGGCAGCGCCGAACTTTTCCAGAAATTACCCGACAGAGGTCTGATCCAGTCTGAGAAGGTTTGAAAAAGTGTAACCTTCCATCTCCCAGTACTAAGTCCACTTGATGCCCGATTGCAGTTTTGGGGAGTACTTATGCAGTCCGTACTGCTGTCTGTCAATTCATCCACAACTCTGATAAATCACTACTCCTTCTAGAGTATTGGTCAGATTTTTTGTGAAACTTGTATACAGTGAT
>VUQJ01001153.1:7982-18870 GCA_015108635.1 Andinoacara biseriatus
TCACCTCTTTAAAACACCACTATACTGCTAGTTGCCGTGCTCTGTTTTCCCTATTGTGCTTATGTTTTTCCACACCTTCCTCTTGAAATGGAAAATATAGGTAGGGCTGAATGTCAGGTCAGAAAGCAAACTCCCACGAGATGAGGGATGTTTGGATATGTTTTGTGTATCCATTTAGACAGCTGCAGTTAATACTTGAGGTGCTGGCCCTGATGTTCCCGGGTGGAACAGACAGAGGAAGACACAAGCATTTTGTCTTCTTTCTTACATCAGTTCTCTCATCTCTTCTTTGAGAATTTCAATCAAACAGACAATCACAACCGTGACAAACACATGAACAGAGTGATCGCATCTGTCTTGTGTCACAGTGAAAGCTAATAGGAGTTCTAGAAAGCAGAAAATTTCATAAAGCAGATGACAGTCGGATGTAATGAACCAGTGTGCTGAAGGGTATAAATGCAGAAACTAAGGTCATTCACTTCACAGCAAGAATAATTTATCTCTGAGTTACGTTGGTGGCAGATGATAGGCTATAATACAGAGCCACTACTTTCCTCAGAATCATGAAGTATAAATTGGGATTTTATTGCTCTCACTCATTGTGTTGATGACTGGTAGCTCAAAGATGAAAACTAAGCTAGTTCATACTATAGTATGAAATCATCTAGATGTCTTGTTTTGATCTTATCCTTGCAAAAACGTCCAACGCTTCATGAATCTGGAACTAATCATTTTCCATTATCAATGAATCTGATGATTCTATTTTTAATTAATTTTTCCCCCCTCATGTGTCACAAAACAGACATCACAAGTTGTCCTGAGCCGACTTTAAATTTACAACAGTCTGCAAAAGTCTTGAGCCACCCCTCTTTTCCTGGTATTTTTTGGGGAAAATAGGAAAGCGATGCAATGATATAATGAAACCCACGCAAAGAAATACAGTATATAAGACAAAAACAGAATTTGTACAATTATAATGAGCTTGAAAGTCAATATTTGGTATGATCACCTTTATTCTTCAACACAGCCTGAACTCTCTTAGGCAACCTTTCTTGTAATTTCTTTAAAGCGTCTTTAAGAATAATTCTCCAGGCTTTTTGAAGGACATTTAAAGCTATTCTTTGGATGTTGGCTGCCTTTTGCTCCCGTTCTCTGTCAAGATGACCCCACACTGCTTCATTAATGCTGAGGTCTGTGCTATGGGGAGGCCAATCCATGACTGATGACTGATCCGTGAGTGTTACTCTATCTGGGTATGTTTTTACTGCATAGGCAGTGTGTTTGGGACTATGCTGAAAGATGAAGATGCTTTACAGATGGCATCGCATGGTGGACCAAAATCTAATGGTTACTCTTCATAATTCCAGAAATTCTGTAAACTCTCTATGCAGGGCCACATGCATCTCTCAGGTTCTGGTTCAGCTCTGAAAGACCTTCATAAAAGCTTGAAAGTCTGGCTCCTTGGAAGCACAATATAAATAAAGGGTGGCTCAAGTACTGTACATATAGTGGATGTTTGAATATGTTCAACAAATTACTAATCTATCTATTTGTAAGTATGATCTGCCTCTTTATCATACAATTAAAAAGTGTGATAAAGAGGCAGCTCTTTATCGTAGGATATGCCAAGCTCCACACAAATCTGACTAGAAATCCTTTTTCACAAAATGTACTCTGACTCAAAGCTGAGCAGTCAGTCACAGCAGGCGAATGCAACATGCTGGAAATATACCAAACACGAACACCAGCAGTAGCTTTACAATATACTGAACAAACCACTGATGTCACAACTCATTGGTTGTAAATTTCTGCACCCACAGCATACTGTGTAGAACACGAGAGATGATAAAAATAAAATCATGTATATGAATGAGTACGACCCCTCAAGCCTGAGCAGCTCTGACTGACACATTCTGGCATTAGCATATATACTGACAAATCACTGGCTTTTCTAGTAAGGCTGCTTTCAAAGTGATCACACTGACTCCAGGATTAGAACAACAGTGAAAAGGGAAAAAAAATTTTATGTCACATGAGAAATGCATACTAGATGCATACTAAATCACCAATGGTTTACAAGAAGAGGGAGAAATTACAGCAAATTCAATTGGGTAGCACCGTTTGGCTACATATATTTTGTTCATTAAACGATAACATTGCAATGTGACTGAACTACTGAAATGCATCAGTGAATGTGTGAAAGTGAGCTTTTGTCTCAAGGCCATGGAGCAATATTGTCAACCCATCAACACAGAGATCTCAATCAAACTGCCAGACACCTTTGAGCCTCTCAAATCAATTTCATATTCAGCTGTTGACTCCCACCTTGTCTGAGTGGCTCCCAAGAACATTAAAACAATTACTGAAAGTTAGAAGAGCTGGCGTTATTGAAATAGCAATCAAGGACGAAGAAAACATACTGAAGCTCTTCTAATAAATGAACTTCAAGCTGCTCTCATTATAAATGTATTCACTGCGACACTCAGTGTGGAGAAAAGCACAGTTTAGAAAAGTAAGGAAGTAAGGAATTTATGAAGCACGTTGAGCCCCATTACCCCATACAACAATAGTTAATAACCAGTGTCACAGTAAGCTTCTCTTTTTGTAGAGTATCATGTATCATTGTTCAGCTGATTATAAAACTAGGGAGAACCAATCCTGCCAATGTTGAATTTTTTTTAGATGAGTGGTCATGGTGCTGATGGGTTCCTCAATTATTCTGTTCACTGAGTTTGAGTTATTGTGATAATACAAAGATGGATGAATACATTATCCCTTCCCTGAACATAAACTGAATAACCTGTAATGTGAAGCATTTCTATCACTTTTACTTTAGTAATCACACCCTCAAAATCATTATTTAAATCCCCAAATGAAAATGAACAAAGAGCTACCTAATGCAACTAGAAGCCAAGAGACGACCACAACCATTGAAAAGCTGCCAAATGAATTGTTTTCTTGTAGGCTGGCTATCAGAGGAAGGCCATGCTGAGATTCCTGCCTTGCTCCTTTCTCAAGCTCTGATGGAGACATGCTTTCACTTCCTCCAGTGGATCAATCCCTTGTTGTGTTTGGCTATGTGTAAGTGCTGCTGCCTGAAGGGAAACCCGTACTGTTCACTTCACCGACTGCAGAGATCAGAGGAAAAAATTCCTAGAATCAACTTAAACTCAAGGAAACACAATCACAGTTGTGGTTGTTAATATAGAAACGTGAGCACCAGGAGTTGTTCTGGCACAGGCTGCAATGACCTATCCGATCCTGCAAGAATTGTGTGCATTACTGATTGCATACAGGCATTGTTGGAAATGTTGAATAGAGTACTGTGAAAACAAACGTGATCCAAGACAATAAAAAGTCATGAACTACGAAATGCAGAAATATTGCGGTAAACAGTATAACACTATAAAAGCTAGAGAAAATGAAAACAGCAGAAATCGAAGGACCACTCACGTAGCCATAAAATTAAAACGTTTCTTCCCTTATAAAACACAGCATAATTATCATGTCAACACTGATACTTATCTAAAGTCTGCACCCAAAGGCCACAAATAAGATAAGCATCAACAATTTGGCCCAGAAAAGCAACGCTTTGAAAATTCAAAAGCAGAGAATAACAAAAGGTCACATCAGATAATGTGTACAGTGTGGGAAACACTGATGTACTTGGTTGTTTCATCACTCACCTACCAAGAAGAATACAAAGTGTTACTAGATGAGACACACTGTTTCTTCCGTAAACAAAACTCTGTCTATTTCGTTTTGTACTGAAAGGCTGTAATCATCTTGTGATATAGTTGTTATATCAGTGTCATAGTATGTTTTTAATTATTTGACATCTTTGTTTCTCTACTTCAAAGAAACACTTCACAGCCTCCATCTCTAACAGGTGGGCTAAGGCTCTCTTGACAAAATCAAGCCCTTTTCCATCAGTAGTCAATTGTCTATTTACTGCATTTAGGCATATGCAGTTGCCATGGAGATTTGCATTTGTATGGCATAAGAGACACCAGAGTTGCCCACATGCAAGTTCAAATCTACAAAACCATTTAAATATCACTGAGACAGTATGAAACGTTAATGGATGCTAATTGCTGGACTACAAAGAAATGCAGTGCAGCAGTTTGTTTGGCTTGGCTGAGGGCTTTTCTGTTTGAAACACAAGAGTGCTTTCAGGGGACAGATCACATACTAAACATATGACGCCACATTAGTCATCATTAACCCAAGGCAACACAATTCTAAGGAGAAGAATAATTAGGCAAAAGTTCAGAACTCAATTGTTTCCATTTAAACGGAACATATTATTCATTTATGTCAGTAATTAATATTTACTTCTGCTGCATGTTTAGCTTATTTCAACTTTTCCAAGCTACCTTTTCTCATGGCACAGATCCAACAACATTCCCCAGAGGTTTCTGTCCATGTTGACATGACTGCATCACACAGTTGCAGCAAACTTGTTGTCTTTCACCTGGATATTTTCACTTTTTTGGAGCATTCTCTGTAAAACCTAGAGTTTGTTTAGTGGGAAAATCCTAGTAGATCAGCAGTTCTGAAACACTGACCAATTCATCTGGCACCAACAACTATGCCACATTCACAGTCCCTTAAATCACACTTCTTCCACATTCTGATGCTTGTTGTGAACTTCAGCAGGAGCCATTAACAGGTGTGCTTACTGTGCATGTGCAGTATATTTCACACTATATTTCATACTGTGAAAATCTATGTTTGTGGTACAAAAGATGCCATTCCGAAAGAGTTTGGCTAACAGGTTCAGTTTTGTAGTTTGTTATTAGAGCTGTTGTCTGAGGGCATGTCTAAGACTTTTTCTCCATCTAGGTCCATGATTACAGGTCTATTTTAAAGCTGCCCCCACTTTGCTCGAGCTGGAACACATTGTGATCTTGAGAAAGAAGCTGTCACACCAGTGAACCACTGCACAGGCTAGACTGGCAACACCAGCCTGGAACAAAGGCCTCTATAGTCTATTCATGGGTTCGAAAACAGAGGCACTGCTGTTTACAAGTTCTACTCAGTCGGGATGGTGCCGTAGCAGTGACAAGGCACCAATAGTAAAAGGGAGTACATATGATGAATACTGGCTATACAGATTAGCTTTCAACTCTTAGGAATGCCATGTTTCTCACACTACAGATACAGATACCATTAACTTAACATAGCACAGAAACAATAAAGCAGTTCATCACAGAACAATAATCTTAACTATTAAAATGACACCCTTAAAGACAACACAGATTCAGTTTTGAATGACAATGCAACTTGTTTGACTGAAAACACATTACTGCTGGGATGTCACAATACCAGAACTCTAACAGTCAACACGACTTAAACACCTTTATTAAAAAGTTTATGTAAAATGTCGACATTACATTTTGTTGACAAGACACACTGAAATGTTAGGCTGCTTATCGAACAGCCAACTATTATTAGAGTTTCTTATGTTCACATAAGCATTTAATGTTAGCCACCACAAACATTTTAGCCTATGTTGATTTAACAATGGCAGCTCCAGCTGTATAAAACAAAATGGTAATGTGCATTTCAGGATAACATAAGACAAATGACATTTTGGACGTTGTTGCCGTGAATTGAAACATACTCAGTTTGGATTCTTTGAACAGATCTGGATGCCTGTCTTTTCGGGGCTTTGCTAAATTGGAAGTATTTCCTCCCTTGATCTAAAAAATGCATATTGTCTTTTGCAAATCAATTATCCCTGCAAAGTACTACCATAGCCAACTCTGCTTTTCTTATCAATGAGTCAGAACAGACTAATAACAGCAGTCACCATCTTCCACATGTAGTTTTTGCTGCGCTATATGAGGTTTTTCCAGTTCTTGTGGGCTTCCTTTTTTTTCACCATGTAAGGATAGCCTAGGACAATTGCAGCCATACGCCGCCTATAGCACCAAAATACCTTTGCATTTTCCGTAGTTTGGCATCAAGTGACATGGTAAGTATCGATTCTGGTGACATCCCTAGTTCCTGCATATTTACCCATTAACTGCATTAGTTCTTTGAGTAAAAATTTTTATGCTCTTTGAAAAAATAATGTCTGTCACTTGTGGGTGGAAGCTGGGCATATGTTTTGCCCACATTACAAGCAGTAACAAGTTCCTGATGCCATTATTTTTGTAATTACCACATGGGAATGTGTTTCAGTCGTGATGTACATTTTTACACTGAGTTACACTGCTGATAGCTTTCTGATACCTGCTGGTGCCTGGTCTCCTGCTGTCTGAAACAGCAGGAGACTAGGATTTATTTAGGAAATAAATACAATGGCACACAGTTTTCAGGACTGAATAAACTTAATACGAACTACAGTATAACTGAAATGGCATTTATTATTAAAAAAAAAAGTTTGCTTGCATTGTGTTCAAACAATATGTTCAGAATAAAACAAATGTCCTTGTTAAATGCAGCTTCTGAAAGTCAAGTTGTTTCTTTCATCTGAGCTCTTTTAAACCTAAGAATTCCAAATAAAAATTTGCTTTTTTAAACGCACAGTTGCTGTAGATTCCTCTTGCCTCCCGTCGCATCAGTTATGCATCCAATTATAACATTCACCCAAGGACAACACATTAAAAGGATTCTGGAGGTTTGACAAATCACAGACACACACAGATCTATAATGTGTGTGTGTGTGTGTGTGTGTGTCTGTCTGTGTTAGTTAAGGGTTTAACGAGAGGATTTTTTTTATGGTCAATATGAAACAATGGCAACAACCAGTCTGTGGGCTACTCTTATGGGTCCATCAGCCAGCCGTGGGAGGAGCAAAGCTGAAGTGAAATCGACAGTGTCCACCTTAGCCACAAGTCTGTACTTTTCATGTTGTACTTTTAATCTTTAATCATTTATTTTTGTGCTTCTCCCATTCCTGGTGAACTCCGCTGTTGCTTATTTCTCTTTTCCAGCCCCTAACCAATCAGCATCCAACTGATGCACAGGTTATCTGAGCCCAGCAATGAGCAGTTGGGATTTTTGAGGACTGCACAGGAGGCATGTCTGCAGTGGGTGAAAACTCCTCTCTGTTTGCTGTCCAAATGGAAGTGTGTACACATACATTTTTGCAGGACCATAGATGACACTTTACAGTGAGGAGATTCAGTGCCTTTGCTATGCAGTGAGAGCGTTTTGCTGCCATGCTTTGAGTGCACTGCTCCCCGCAGAGGGCACACTTAATGAGCACAAAAAGCGCCAAAGAGCATGAAAAGTTTTCTGATGTCCTGAGTGATCACATTTTTTCCTATGGAATAAAGTGCCCCCATCATTATGGCACATGGGATCACTGAACAATATGAGTAATGAAATGTCATGAATTCTTTCCATGGTCTTCAGAGTCATCAGATCTTAACCCAACTAAATAACCAAGGTGTTAGACAGCGCATTGATGTTCTGGTGGCATGTGGTGGTTCAAACATTTTTTCCATTTGTCATCCTTCTGTATATTGTATTCCTCTGAAGAGGCTGGAGTGAAAAAAAAAAAAATCAAAAAATATAAAATAAACAGAAACCAATCTGATAGGCAGATCACAGCATTTCTTTTTCATCTTGCTCCTGCTACTGAACACACCCAGGAAGAAAACCAAAGCCTCTTGTGAGGTCTCTATTCCCTTAAGCTCATCTATCACCCAGTGCTCCAAGGACTATTCAGGCTAGGCTCCAGTCCACATAGTAGACATTCCTCTAGAGCCAGAGACCAGGGATACAAGGAAATATTTAATTACACTGAGGAACTGACCTAGGGCTTACCTATTATGATGTTACAGGATTTTAAAAAAAAATCTATATTACACTTCACTTAAAAAGAATTGAGCAGAGACCGTGAGGTCAGAGACCAAAGACATAGCAAAGACGTCAGGTTCTGCATTACATTCTCATAGCTGTGTGTGGAAAAATACACACATGAATGTGTTGCATGTGCCAAAATCTCTGGTGCACATTAATACGCAAAGACCGCATAGCAACCTAATCTGGATATCATCACACAACAGCAAGAGCTGGTATGTCAAACAGTCAAAACAAGGCACATTCCTCAACACTTAGTTCTTCAGGATGACCTAAACTGAGTTGCCTGGAAAAGAAATCCTCGAAGCAAAAACAACCTCTGTCAACCTGGGTCAAATAAGATCTGACAGGACTTCCTTATACAGGAATGGAGATGACGGTGGACAGTCCCTTCAGCTGAAGTCAAATATGAGATGCGTCTTCAGGAAATGCAGGAAAACAAACAGCAGTTTATCATGTAAAAGGTCCTTTTAAACTGAGTCCAACTTGCTGTAAATTTATCCACTGGCCAAGCCTCTAAAGCCTTCATCACTTCAGAGGTTCTGGAGTATTTATTACTTATCTGGATAGTCTGACTTTTCATTTTGTGATCATCAATTTCAATCTACTTTTCTATTATTTCACTAATTTGTCCATCAACTCATGTTAAGTTGTTCACAGCTGAAATGACAGGTGGATATGGATTAAATGTGGGTGAGTCACGCCAGTGTATTCCACCTTTGGCCCTAGAAAATGAAATCAAAATGATAAATCAAAGCAGCGCATTTCAGGCTTGTTGCCAGATTTCATTTCCTAGCCCATCTGTTTTCTTTTAGACAAGGTTTAGTAAAGCACTGTTTTCAATGCTACATACAGTCAGAGGCAGACATTACTGCACTCTGTCTGATATGCAAGAACATATACTGTTCATGGACTTTAAGAAAGTCATAAGAAAAAAAAAAAGACAAGATTTATAAAGGCTAGATAAAGTCAGACAAAAATATCTTTGGGTCTACAACAAAAGAGGCCATTTTTAAATAGCAAAGAAAATCATTGCAGCATGTAGTACAATGCCACAGGGTACTTCTGCTTTGATACACTCGCTACTTTTTATGAGATTAAAGCTTAAAAAAAAACGGCATTGGCATTTGTTTGTTGTTCCCATTTATAAAGGGTGTGCCCGCTTTTGTTCAAAAGTAAAATGTCTTATTTATGGAAATGGTCATAGCTTAAAGTTGTATGTTGTGCGTCTGGTGGTTTATAAGATAAGGCTTTTACTGGAGACAGACAGGATCCTCACTAATTATGTGCCCTTAGGTTTATAGAGCAAGGTCAGTGCTTGTCCATAAAGTCAAAAATGTAAACCTATATGTTACCAGAGACAGATGTGCTAATCGTGCACTAATCACATACCATTATCCAATGTAATAAAAGACGACACAGGCTGACAACATGAGAGCTTGGCTGCTATAAAAGCTTTATAGACAGCAATTTTTTTTACAAAAGCAAAAACTGGAGTACATGATAGAACTGATTCAGGTTCTATCAAGACTCATCATAAAGAACTTTGTCCTGAATTCAGAGAAGGATGAAGGTTGTACAGATAGTCATACATTTAGCAAATAATGGTTTTGCAATGAACAGAAGGCTCCATTATGTATGTTTCCAAAGGGAAAACAACAAAACCAATGAGTTATTAAAGTAGCAATTCTGAATTTAGGCAGCCTGGACTAGCTCCTCCTGCAGTTACACAGAAAAATTCTGATCATAACAGCAGCTTGAGAGCTAACATTTTATGCCTCTGCTACCCAGCTCCACCCCATTCCTGAATTTTGTTCCAGATCCATATCGTACAACTTCAAAAATTGTGGTGATCCTGCACTTTTGCTGACTTGTGCTTCTCATTCTCTTTCTTACTGGTTAAATATAATTTCCACTGTTCCGTAACGGGAGTAGTACATTTGGCCAATTTATCAGATTCTATTTTTTTGCTATGATTTTGGCCTCCAACAATGAAGAAAACAAGATCATTTGCACAACACACCTAGTGGACTGCATTCATTTTGTTTTCTCTTCACAACAATACGCTTTTGCCCCTCTTGAAAAGTCCAAACTCACTCGCTGTTTAGTTTAGCTTATGCTGTGATAATGAAATGAGATTCATCTAGAGAAAGTCAACAAGTTTAACAAGTTTTCTGTGGGAGCCTGGCCCTATGTTGTGCTCCCTTTGGTTTCCATGCTGCTCTCCCACAGCATGCAAGTATGCTGCAGCCTCCGTTACCCCCTTATGCACCAATACACCTCAGGTGGTATAGACTTCAACTGAGAAGAACTGGTGTTTGACCCTGCAAGATGAGCTTAATGATCAGAAACATCCCCTAGTCTGTGCCTAACCCCCGACTGGATGACTGTGTCCCCACCCATGACCTCTAGCAATATTTATTTGTTGAATATGAAGTTCAAAGACATACACACACACACACACACACACACACACACACACTATTAAACCCACAAAGTATGATGATCTGCTACTGTTTCTACAGTCAGCAGTTTTCAGCTGCACTGTGCTAGAATGTAATAACTACAGCATGTTGATACTCAATTAAAAATCATTTATCTTTACTAACTCAATGAATAACCTATTGCCATTTACATCATTTATAATGAAAAGAAAAATAAGGCATGCAGCCTGGACTAGCCAGGAATCAAACCACCAACCTTCTGATCAGTGGGTGACCTGCTCTACCTCCTGAGCTACAGCCACCCATGAGTGACTGTGTACAAAATGAGCATCCCAGACAAGCAGTGTCTCAGAAGTAGAGATGTGAGGGGGTTCAGCAGGGTGACAGACTGAGTGTGCAACTTATTGAGCAATATGAGAATAATGTTTATCAACATCATATTGCCATGAATTTCCATTAGCACGGCTCCAATGATAAAAACACTGCAGTGCTAAAGTCATTCCATTCCAGACCCATCACCCTCTGAGGACATTTGCTTCATTATGAAAAGAAAAATATGACAATGGAGGTCCTAAAATGTTTTGCAGCTAAAATTCTATATCAAGCCAATATGGGAAAGCATTTTT
>VUQJ01001155.1:0-14572 GCA_015108635.1 Andinoacara biseriatus
CGGGGTGCTGTTTTTTTTTTTTTTTTTTGAATTTCTGAGGCTCACAGGGAATGAGCTGCTGGTACTCATCAGGCTTGAAAAAGTCAAAATGCCATCTTTAATGAGTCTGTAATCCTCTTATCAACAGTTAGTCAGAATGTGTCCAAATAATGGAAATTCAAGCACATTGCTGCCGTCCACAGGAACAGTGGAAAATTGAAAATCTCTCCAAGAGCGAGTTGTGCAAAAATCTGGGAACCCAGGGCAGCTTCTTAGCAATTAAAGGCCTCTTTCAAATCCACTTGTGTTCATGAGAGCCAGCAATCAGGAAAACACTAAAAAATTGTGTGCCTGGCATGACTGCAAGGAGAAAATCTCTGCCAAAAAAGAACACTGCAGCCTGTCTGCAATTTGCTAAAAATCCTGTGGAGAAACCAGAAGCTGTTAGAACAATATTTAGTGGACAGATGAGACCAAAATATCACTTTATTTGTTTGTTTCAATGAGAAGTTTGAAAAAAGGAAAATGTGTCATTTTTCTTATCCCAGCTGTGAAACGTGATGGTGGTAGTATCATGGTTTGGGTGTGTTTTGCTGCATCTGGGCCAGCATGATTTGCCCATCGTTGATGAAGCAATAAATTTTCAATTATACCAGAAAATTGTAAAGGAAAAATTAAGGACAAGAGAAACTGAGTAATGCACCTTCTTGCTATAATTTCCAGTAAAAACACCCAGACTTCATTTAAGTCACAGCGAGGTGATGTCACAGAACTTTCAGTTTACAAATGTTTGTTGGGTGTTCTAGCAGATTCCTTAGTTATCACACACAGACACACTCTCCTTATCCCTGTATTTATCTTGCGAGAGGGGTACTAATATAAAGGTTACACAGGTGTGTGTATGGACGTCTCTTTGTCAGGTATCAAGGCGGAGAAAGTTTTTCTTTTGCTCTAAACCTGGCCATCTAGTTTCTGGTTGTGTTACACTGAAGTATCCACAGCTGGTGCCCATTTCAAAGCAGCTGATAAGGGGGGAAGGGTTAATTAAAAGAGTGTCCCCTAGTGAGTAGTCCCTTGCTCTTAAAGAGCTTGTTGATAGCTTCAAGCCTTTCATCTTTAAAGGGTTTGCGTCTCCTACAAGATGCAAATGCGTAGAGTGTGGCAGCCCTCATCCCTCGTTATGATCAGTGGATTCTTGCCTTTCAGTTTTGGTGATTTATTGTAAAACTGTGAATTGTTGTCCTTTTCTAACATGTCTTTTACTTTGAATCCTAAATTAGTCAAAGAATGGAAAATGCACCACTGAGGTTTTTGAATTTTTGCACCCCCACCAGTCAAAACAAAAAAGACACATACACCATTAACTTGGTTTATTTGACTATCTATGTAGCCATTATTGGCAATTTGATTATGGATTATTGCCCCTGCATACCAAAATCCCATCATATTCATGTGCACATGGCATCATTTAATTTATCTGGCTTATTTGGCATCTGCCAAATCATACTGTAATTTCTGCTATTTCAGAAATATCCATATAAATTTTGTTGTCTAAAACACATTTTTTTTAGAATTATATAAATATTAGTATCAAAACACTGTTGTGCGCATCATATGTTATTTTCTGCATCAGACAGATGTGGCAACATGCGCTGCTTAGTCACAGATGCAATTATCAGTGAGTTGTAGGTGGGGGCTGACTCATGTGGGAAGCATCGGTCAGAGCAGCATCAGCACAGAGATGTGGCAACATCAGTTGCGTCTTGTAGCAACTGGAAATATGGGAAGCGGCAACTAATCCAATAAGAGCCAAGCGTCTCTGACACATGGTCGAGATTTTACGGCTCAGGAAATTTGCATTAATTCTAAACCATAATGTGACCTGTTACTTTACACACAAATGCAGTACTGTTGAAAAATCTCTAGAGGGTGCTATGAGAAAGGATACACAGGAGAATGGTGCTCACTGCAGGAAAGATTTGGCATCTTGGAAATTTAACTGTTTTTATGATGAAATGGTTTAGAATCTGGTTTCAGTTCAACTCTGTGAAAAAGGGTACCATTTATGTCAAAATGATGCAGAAAAAAGGTGATTTGGATGAAGAGAAAGACCCCAACTAAGTTGTGAAATCAAAGTATTGTATAATGGGGAAATGCTGAATTGGAAAAGCTAAGAGAAAAAGGAAAGTTTTGATTAGATGACTGGTTACACTGAATGATATTACAACAGCAGCACATAAAACCATTAAGTAGATGTATCCAGTCTGACTCTACTGCTGACAGTCAGCTCCTTCTCCTCCCTTTCTCCCCGTTAGATCACAGCCTGCTTCAGCTTAACAACCCTGACCACAATTTCCGGATACAAACAGGGTGGGGTGATGGGTGTGTGGACATGCGGGTGAACAAACACAAAACGATAAATAATTAAAGTCAGCTTTATAGTGTGGAACATGCAGAAAGAGACATGATTTTAAAAGAACAGAGATAGAGAGTGGCTGATAATTACGGTTCTGATTGATTATGTGCTTTGTCTCTGTGAAAGTTTCTCTTTGTAATTAGGCATTGGATTCCTCTGGAAGTGCCTCTAAATGACCATTTACAGGATTAAATATAGATGAGTTCTGCTTTGAACATAGAAAACCCCCACTCCCTGCTCCATTAACAACTATCTCTCTCTACATCAGCTGATGAATACAGATGAAAACATACATTTGAGTGAAAGCAGTCCATTAGCATATTAATCATATGTAGAAACACTGGAGCTTTTGAGGGGATGAAACAAAAAAAAATCTTCTTTTCCATTGAAGAGGTTCCTAGAAGGCCATACTGGTAAATGCAACTGAGCCTTATTTGCCAAACGCAGCCAAAACATGATCTTACCAATAAGGAGAGATTTAATCCGTCATAGTGAGGGCAGGAAAAAGCTGCTTCCCATATACAGGTTAAGTTAGGGGGAGGAGGTCCAATTAGCAGAAAAGAATGAACCTTTTTATTAGCTAAAAAAAATGGTGTCTTTACTCATAAATCTGTGAAAGCAGAGCATTGATATACCTTGTCCTTGTCATCATCTATTAGACAAAATTAATTAAGTAGACAATCTTGTGATGGGATCACACCAGCTGCAACACTAATGAGTTTTCTATCATGGAAAGTAGACACCAGATAAAAATAACTCATACCAGTTCACTAAAAAGACTACGTACCAGTGGATGAAGTGGAAGAGGGGCACGGATGCCCAGAAAGCTTCACTAGACCGCCTTTGTTATTTCCCGTCACAGTACTACTTGGTTTCCACAGACATGGTGCCGGTGTAGAGTCATTTCTGCCATGGTGCCTTTTGAGAAGTTGCCTACATCTCAACAGATTTAAGACCTTAACACTATGATGCCAAAGTTGACTGAATCATAGTGGACAGACTTGTAATCCTGCAACCTGTGGTGTCAAGTTTGGGTGCCACCAGTTGTCTTTGGTGTCAGTTGAAAAGAGGTGTAGCTGTCTTCAGGGGCACATTTTCCTATGGCACACACACTCGAACACACTGACAGGCAAACTTGACAGGCGAAAACATTACCACCCGTGCTGTTGCAGCTTGAAAAAAAGTCAGTAAAAATATCTGCCAGTGTTTGTATTTACACTACTTGAAACATTATCACTGAGTCTGATAAATCCTGAGCATTAAAGCAGTAACAAGTTAGTTTAGTACTGGCAATGTAGTCCTTGAATTTGAGCCTGGAAAGTTAATACTTTTGTAATTTTTAAATTTTTTTAAATTCTTTTTTGGCGGACATTGTCCACAGTTTTGGCTGAAAAGCTCATGTGATTGGCAGTGGAGCCGTACTGTTCCTCAGCAGTGGGCACGCAGGAATGTTAAGAGGGAGGAAATGCACCGATTAATCCCAGACATTCTCATCAAAGGGCGCAGGGCTGATTACTGGACTATTGCTCAGGCCGTTGGGACTGAACACCAAGTAGCCCTGCTCTGAAACGCAACTTGACATTCACTGTGCACCTTATTTGCTTTTAATTAAGAGTTACATGGAGAACAACATAGAAGCTTCGAGTATAATCACAGCAATTTGGTTCAGTCGTCCTAAATCCTCTTGACCCTTGATCAACGACTGTATATAAAAGATATACATAGCTTCAGGTTTAGGTGTGTTAATTTTGCATTCCTTCTAATGGCCAGCAGGGGGAAATTCCAAATGTTGTTGCAAAAGACTTCTGATTGTATAGAAGTCTATGTAAAAATGGGAGAGTTGCCATCTGCCACAGCCGTTTGGGATGATGGGAAAGAGAAGAGAGAAAAAAAGATTTTTACACCCTTCCTGATGCATCCTCAAAGGGATTTGTTAGGCAAATATGGAAAACACTACACTATGGAGCCACTCTGACAGGATGTGCCTATTTTTGACAAAGCACAGGTAAGGGCAGTTCTACGGAATGGTTTTAATCTGCAGCTTCATCGGTCTGGTACCAGTTGGTTCACGTTATCTTACAGACTTGATATTATAATATTATAATATGATATTATAATGAAATGGGTCATTCAATGGACAAGTTCACTGGCTTTATGATGCATCTCCACCTCTGCTACTGTTATAAAAAGCCTTTTAGGTAAATGCTGATTACTGACTGAGATATTTTTTTGCTCAGAACTACAGTTGCCACTGTACAGTAAATTTGCATGGTGGCATTTTATTATGTTGATTGAATGCAAATGCTAGTTTAAGAGTGTTTGCTTACTCAAGGCTAGAACATCTATCTATAGGCTGCATGCATAGGTGTTATCATGTTCACATGACTACTTCTTTTCTACTTCAGGCCAGATTTGAAGTCTGCATTTATATGTGAGTTCTGTTTTGGATGTGTTGCATGAGTTGGATGCACCAGTCAGATTGATGCTCAAGACTGACCTGAATGATGCGTTACTGCAATCAAGGAGGTGTGCAAGCTGCTCATCTCACAAGATGCGTATCTGAAGCACAGCAACAACCTGGTAAGCTGACTGATGGCACCCAAACAAGCACAACTCAGCTTAATATCAGTGAATTATGGTGTAGAAATGCGTTCAGAGAGAGACTTCACACCAAATTCCATACAGGCAGTGGCAGGATCAGAGAAACCACGGATGAGGCGTAACAAATTAGAGAGCTGAAGGGAATTAAAATTAATCACATGGGCACAGAAAAGGGAATAATTAAGAACACAACAAGAATAAGGAGGTTATTACATTAAAAGAGTGAATATTGGTATCCATACGAGCTGTGAGCTGGTTTCAGCCCATTCAGCTCACAATGCTTTCTGCTCTACCTACTACATTTATAAAGGCCTGAAATAACAGGCCCATTTCTGACTAAAAGTTTCTCCTAGAGGCCACGTACGACTGTCGTCACTCCAAGGGCTCTGAAATTGCCACTTGACAGTGACACAATGTTCCAATTGAATCCCCCCATTGTCACCCGAGACCCTCCCAACCTCGTCGCTGGCCACGTAGAAACATCAGGAGCTATTTATAACATCTTCATCCCCTCATATGAAGGAATATCTCTCTGTTTTCCTTCTCACTCCTCTCTCGCTTCCTAGCTCACTGTTGCCATGGAGCTCTGAATCAATGACATCACAAGTGTGCGCACGCTTGCGTGTGTGTCTGTGTGCGGAGATGAAAGCTGGAATCCGCGGACTGAATGAACACAGCTAGAGAATATCAGGTGACGAGCAGAACCACAGACAGCAGGCATCCAGCTGGAGTGCGCGTGCACACATACACACAACCGAGCTCATACAGGCCTTCACACACCCACTCACCAACCCACACACGCACAACCAACCAAGCTGTCACACGCCCTGTGACACACAGCCAAACAAATGCAGAAGAAAACTAATTGGGTTAATGATGATGACTGCTCACACTTTTCAAAATGGCGACTCTGTTATGTCAGCCGTGTGCAACTTCAGACAGAAGTCAGACAGGGAATTAAAACAGATAGTGTGTTTCTTCATTTTTATGTCTCATATGTTCAGCTGTGGTTATTTTTCACAACACTTCCCAGACGAAAGAGACTACAATTCCAATAAAGTCCTGTTATTTTAATTACAAATCAAGAGTTTTTTTCCATCTACTGCACAGTCACAAGCATGAATGCTCAATTTCTTAGAGCTTAACTGCAAAAAATTAACCATATATTAAATTAACAGGATAAGTGGAAGTGAATGGATGAAAGGATGGATGGATGGATGGATATTGAATTGACCACTCACCCATTAATATGAATGGGCGAGTGTGTCCAAACTTTTGACTGGTAATATATAGAAATATTTACCTATGCAACTATGTGTGGGAAACTATGTTTGTTTGTTGTATTTTAGTGTACAAGCCTGCTATAAACAGGTGGGCCCATTCCCTGCTAGTGTGAGGCCACTTAAGTGCGCATGGCTAAAGCAGCAGAAAATAGAAATCGCTTGAAAGATAGAAGAGTTATGCGATAAAAGAGTCAACCATAAATAATCTACATGCACTATACAAGACATCTGTTGTACTGTGGAAAATCCAATGTGTGAAAGAATGTGTGCTGACAGAGACTGAGAGTGTGTCCAGTTGGGCGTTACAATACGTCCTGTCCTGACATGGCTGCAGAGCAGATAAGCTTCTCTTATCTCTGTTGCCAACTCCTACCCCCAGACAGCAATGGAACAACACTGAAATAATGCCTCTATTGTTCAGTCTATTTACACCCCCCCCCCTCCTCTCCCTCACACACACTTCAAACATTCCCCACCCTCTGTGTATTGCTGTGAAAAAACCCTCAACAGTGTCACCCGTGTTGCTTTCTTTCGGCTTCATCATGGCTGCCCCCTTGTTCAGTCTGCCTCCCGTCTCATCTTTTAAAGGTGCTATAAATACAGCATATGCACCCGCACCCACATACACACACTCCAACTCCTCCAACTGGCAGCACCCATGGGAGCCACCCTACCACAAACGCAAAGCCTAGCCTCACACTGTTTTGTCTCATTTATCTCCCTCAGACTTGTTCCACCTTTCTGCCAACTTGCAATAGAAGTTCAAACATTGGGATGCCACACTGCTGCTAAAGAGCGAGCCAGCATGCACGCAAATCAGCAGTGT
Source organism: Andinoacara biseriatus (assembly GCA_015108635.1). Taxonomy (NCBI): domain Eukaryota; kingdom Metazoa; phylum Chordata; class Actinopteri; order Cichliformes; family Cichlidae; genus Andinoacara; species Andinoacara biseriatus. Next base: position 7,106 of record VUQJ01001155.1, read on the forward strand.
TTATCAGTGTGCAAACAAACCACACATGCAAAATATTTGGGGCGCCCAGATCTCTTAAAATGCATATTTGAAAAGGGCATCCCTGACTTCAACAGAAGCAAGGGGATGTTTGAAGCACTGCTGTTTTTCAAAATTTCCTGTGAAGCTAGACTGTGTAACTTGCACATACTGGATGCATTACTATAGCACTGACACACCTCATTGCTCAGTTCATTAGGTGTCGGTTCTGCTGCTACAGCCTTATGGCCATTACCATATGGTTGCTAATGGTAGCAGAAAAAATGGGCAATGGAGAGAAGATGGGAAAAGCTGGGGAAAAAAGGAGGGGAGAAGACATGCAGAAAGTGGCCTTGGGTCACCGACTCTACCCAGTAATGTAAACTGGTCCCATCTGTAAATATTATTGAATATGTTGTCACCCTTTACCCAGAACGTTGATTCTGTTCATCTGGACGCAGCGTCTTCTGTGGGAGAAATGTTACTTCAGTCTCAGCTGACAGCAACTTTCTAATGACTACAGTTGCATAAAGCCCGAAACTAGCACCTTTGGCTAGTTTCATTGGCTATCACCACAAGCTTGGTTTTGTGATTGTTAATAATTTACCATGACCACTGATCAATGGCCTACTATTCACATAGAGCTGGGGAATGGCTGCAATCACAGTATTATAAGAAAAAAAAAGATGTCCTCTGTTCATAAATGCCTTCCTTGACTCCCCGCTCAATCTTTCCTTCCTGTCATGGATGTGCACATCCTCATCACTGAAGGAGTGGCCACTAGCCTGTAGGTGTAAATTGACTGCAGAGTCGTGGCTTGAGGAGGTAGCTCATCGACTTAGTCAGAGGTTGTTTGGTTTCCCTGATGTATAATTAATGGCAGTCCTCTTGGTGCTTAACTGTGTGTGCCAGGGGACCCTGTCCTTGGGGTGGACCAATTTCTGGTGTAACCCGTTTTGGAGTCTGAAAGCCACAGACACAGTGTTTTGAAAAAAATGTGTCTTGACTGTTCCATGTTAAAACAGTGTTAAAAACAAAACAAAAAAAAAACTGATTTGCCCAACATTTATTATGCACAGTTATTATTTTCTCATTTTGTTGTGTTTGTCCCAAACACGTTCCAACAGGGAAGCTGCCAAATACTCACTGGTGGACAAACTCTGCAACACCAACGCTCACAACATGATAAAGGTTATTTCTGCTGTCCACACTTCTTTCATCTTCATTTATCAACAATTAAAAATGCCAAATACCAATAGATCAGCAAGTAGCTAATATTGGCCAATAATATTGGCCTGACGATAAATCAGTCGGGTGCTAATTAAAAACTCACTGAACATTTTTAAAAGAGTATCTTTGCTTCACGCACAAAAATAGCCCTGCGGTGGACAACACAGTCATAGCTTTCTCATCCATCTCACCCATAGTGTACTTTCAGCCAATGAAATTAGCTTGGATTGGTCCAGCTTTGGAAACTTGGCTTAAGGCACTGCCATGTGGCAAACTTAAAACTATGGCATAATCAAAACTACAATAAACCTAATGCCAAAATTGACTTTTAGTATTATTTAGCAACACTTGGGTTTAACTAAAAGTATATAGCCCAAAGGGCTCCTATTGCTCTGCTTATTTATAGATTTTTTTTTACTCATGCTTCAGTGACAGTTTGTGGCTAAACTGAAAGATGTCTCTTTAATAAACTGAGTCATTTTCAGTAATTTGTTTAACACATTTATACTTTGAATTACAGGATTTTAGCATAGTTTCTAAACACTGGTGGCCTGCCTGCCTGCCCAGAGCCTTTACCAGGTAGAAACTAGCCAGTGAATAAAGTAGAATTTTTAGCAGCTAGTGACTCAATTCTGTTCCTCCCACTAGAGTGCAAGTGATAGCAGCAATTCATGTAGTCCATTGCTAGTGGTTGAGACAGCGGCAGCCTGTACATTTCAAGGTGACTGGACTTAATAGATTAAGGCTGGCTAAAGTTCCAGGTTGGAGTAGCAACCCCACACATCCTTTGGCGATAACCTATGGTTCAGCCTCTTGCAGTAGACGGTGAGCATGTAAGAAAGAGTAGCTATTGGACATAACGTAAATTATGTCTAAGCTTTCTGCTTACAGGCCCTCCCCGGCTCCTTCTTTATTTGACGATTCTCATTTTATACTCTGGGACATTATCCAGGATATGGTCATTGACTAATGACTCAAGTTATTAGCCAGTGAGTGTGAGGTTTCACAGTCAGATCCCCGACAGCCAACCTGACTTGAGTTTGCCATCTTAGTCTTTTGAAACTGAATGTGATGAGAAAGGGGTGGTTCTGACTGGGAAACCAAGACCACTTCCTGTTAACATTGTAGTGACTTGTCAAACAAGCAGTTCAGTTATTAATAGGTTAAGGCCATAAAGTCATAAGTAATTGGAGTTCTGTTTGTATTCAGAAAAAACATTCAGAAACAAATTAGAGGTTGAAGAAACTTCTGCAGTGGCCTCACCTTTTTAGACCTAGAGGCTACCTTCATCATTTTCATATACAGTCTGTGGTTGACAGCCTGTTATGCTGGACAAAAAAAAAAAGGAAAAAAAAAGAAAAGCAATGTTAACAAGATGTAACAAAATCTGCTTTGTTAAATTTGCACATTATGCCAGAGAAAACTCCTGTTTTTCACCTGAAGTGGTTTTGTTCAAAAGGGAAGTCCTCGGTAATGGCATTCACAGGTTATGTCACGGAACATTTACAATGCAAATTGTCACAGAGTAACACATAAAAAAAATACACGTAAGGGTCGAGACAGCCCTATGGCTGCTTTACATTCCAGACATAAAAACAAATGAGGATATAAGATCAAAGGACAACGATAGCACATACACGCCAGGTATTTTAATATAATAACATCTAGGCATGATCAAATTTTATCCAAGCAAGTGTTAGCTTTGAGCTCCACTGCAGCAGTGCAGCCTTCAAGGCCACAGTGGAACACAAATGTGATGCATGATGTGTGTAACTGACAACTTTTTGTAATTGCTGTTGGGACCCCTGTTTGGAAATAATGAGGCACTTTGGTTGACAAGAACTGTCAACCTAGATTGTGTGGCAAAGTTACCATTCATAAAAATGTGAATTGGCAATCAAGACACTAAAGACAGTTTTGGGTATTTATCCTTTAGCGTGATATCTAAAAGAAATATAGTTGTGGCCAGAAGATTTCATACACTCACGATTGGTAGTTTCTCTTTGCCAGCAAAAAAAGGATTTGTTTGACAGCTCTCATTGGATTGACGAGTACTCAGAACAATGGGAAAGTCCAAGGAACTTGGTGAAGATCTAAAATTATAGAATTATAGATTTGCACTCTTGGAGCCATTTCTAAATAACTGCAGATTCCAAGATCATCAGTTCATCAGCCAAGGTCTGGAAGAAGACCCAAGTGGTCACCCTCAGGAAATGGGTTAGGATGTTCAGGAATAACCCAAAAACTATCAAAGATCAAGTTTGTCATGAATTGGAAATTTCTGGGGCACCAGCATTACTGCACACAATGAAGTGGGTGTTACATCACCATGGACTGAGAGGGTGCCAAATCAAATCAACAGGACAATGAAACCAAACCAAGGAAAAGTTTTGGAATGGATAACAGAGAGCTAGCTAAAAGCTTGTGGAATTGCCTTCCCAAAAGCCCTGACCTCAACCCTACTGAAGATTTGCCAGATCCAACTTGAATTAACTCTATTAATTCTGCCAAGGAAAGTGGTCAAACATTAAGCCAGAATTATGTCAGAAGCTTGTTGACAGCTACCGAAAGCATCTGGTTGAGGTGCAACTTGGTAAGGGGCATTTAACACAATATTAGTGGGGTCATATGTAGATATTTGTTGTATATACAACAAAAATTAAACGTATCAGTATAAAAATATCCAGAGAGATGTCAGAGATGCACATTATTCAATTCAATTTTATTTATTTAGCACCAAATGACAATTGACTTAAGGTGCTTTAAATTGTAAGGTAAAGATCCTGTAATAATTAAAGAGAGAACCCAACAGTCAAAACGACCCCCTATGAGCAAGCACTTGGCAACAGTATGAAGGAAAAACCTCCTTTTAACAGGAAGAAACCTCCAGCAGAACCAGGCTCGGGGGGGGGGTGTCATCTGCTGAAAACGGTGGGGGCTGAGGGGAGAGACAGGACGAAAGACACACTGTGGAAGACAGCCAGAGATTATTAATATACACAATACAGAAACCATATGGTTTGTAAATGGTTTTTATTAGCAAAATAAGGGAGATGAGTCTACAAAGATTCTCCTTCCACGAAGAACATACACCTACATTGACAGTTGTGGCAGTTTCTTTTTATGAACAGATATCTCATTTAACATCACTCTCTTGGTAAAGTACTCCTGATCTATGATAACAGACCAGGTTCCCTTGGCCATCATAATTTCCATCGCCTAAAGGAAAGGCTTCCGGGATCCTCAAGCAGTGTCTCTACTCTAAAAATCATCACAAAGCAGGATCCAAGAACAGCATCTGAATTTAAAAACATTTCAAACCTCATTCTCACCTTCACAACAATCTATTCTTAAGTTACTTTTCTTTTCTCAACTCCAAATACCCCATAGCCTTTCCCCCCCAAATACATTAAAATATACAGTAAAATGTGCCTACTCTGGTCTCTGTACTTAAAACACTTAAGCATATTATAAGCTCAGTGCCTCAGCTAACCACTTTCTGAATGGTTGGGAAGAATGGATATTTTACACATTGTTTAAAAACCAGGACCCCAGATTTGTGGGGTAAATGTAACAATATACATCGCAGTATTGTACTGTGTGATTGGCCGACAAGGCCTTCCACTGTGAGGGCGGGTGGGGGTTAGGGGACTGTGGAGGCTACATGTTGGTCACAATGGAGACCCATGTACCTTTAAAACTAGAGGGAAATCCTCCTCCTGATAGCTCAGTGGTGTGCACACAGAAGATAGCAGAGACACTAACATATGAAAACAGTTTACCTCTTTATGTCTAGAACAATTCAGCAGGCAAAAGAACAAGCGTTTGTACTATGACCGCAGTAAAAGGCATGCGAAGGCACAAGTACCAACAAACTGGACTCAAAAGTTGCACTCCTTTTCTTCCCTTTTGGTTGCGGGGAAGGAAGAAAAGGAGCATTTCCATCAACAGTGGAATTTCCTTTTCCATCAACAGTGGCAGAAGGAACAGCAGGAATAAAAAACAAAAAAACAAACAAAATGAAAACAAAAACATGATCTCCTCTTTCTCAAAAATGGAAAAATCAAAGAAGACAAAAAAGGTACAAAAGAGAAAATTTTGCAGTGACGCTTTTACAATGATACAAACATCCTACACAAATGTTGTAACGCTAATTCCAAATGTTCCAAGACAAAAAACATAAATAAAGCTGTTAAAAGTGGCATATAGTACAGCACTGGTCCATGACTGATTTTCCCGGCTCTCCTCATCTTCCCCACCAAACATGCACAATAAGCTGGCTCCACTGCCTGAGGACACAAGGGGAGAAATAAAGAAACATGAAAGACGAGTAGATGGAGGAGGGGTGGCGGTTTTAAAGAGAGGTTTTGGAGAGCTCGACCTTGCTGCTATCGTTCCACATGCATCTAAATTGAGCAGAAAATGAATTTAAGCCTTTAAAATTAGGCGGCACAAATTCCCCCAAATCAGTGATTAAATTATGATTGCTTATGTTGCATCTTTTTGCTCTGGAAAAAAGTGTTTTTAAAAATTCTTTAAATGCAATAGAAAGAGAAAACATAGGAAGACAAGGCTCCCGTGGTTTACACAGCTCCCACTCCATCCTGATTCTACGGTGAACACATACAGTTGTATTCCTGATATGCGCCCTCATACGTGACACACACACACACAAACGTCCACTGCATGTGAGGGATTACTTACCAAGAAAAAAAAAAAGGTTGTCATTTTCATATCATCCTCATCTTCAGAAGAGTCCACAGTCTTTCAGGTTGTTCTTGATAATGACGTCAGTAACAGCGTCAAAGACAAACTGCACATTCTTGGTATCTGTGGCGCAGGTGAAGTGGGTGTAAATCTCCTTTGTGTCCTTCCTCTTGTTCAGGTCCTCAAACTGACACTGGATGTAGGCAGCTGCTTCCTCATACGTGTTGGAACCTGAGAAAGACGAGGTGGAAGTGAGGCCCGGGAAGTTACCACATAGGAAGGAACACTAAAAGTATACATTTGTGAGGTAATGAATTGCATGGCTGAGCTTTATCCTGCTAACTGGGCTTCCTTTGCCAAGAAATAGATTTGTTTTTAAATGCTGGTATCGCCCTAGATCACGATCGGTGCATCCCTAACTGCATGTACACAAATTTCTTGTAACTGTATGGCAACAATGCTTTGATAATCCACTAATTAGTATTTATTTCAGTTGTTTCATTTTTACAGAAACCAAAGATTAAAAACAGAATGGTGCCGGTTTATGTGGATGAACGTGCTGGGTTGAAGCAGTGATTTCAGAAGGTTACTGGTGCTGACCAACAAACAGTCTGGCACATAGGTGCTATACAAAAACAACATTTGGGTTAAGACATCGCTCTCCTTTGCAGAGCATAACCAAAGGGTCTTAATTACAGCACTTCAAAGAGTGTGCAGATTTTCTGCGAGCTATATTCTTGTATTTAGCAAGAGAATAAACAGTTTTAAAATGTGCTGTAAGGCTTGCTGTTTTATAATAACATGAGCTGAGGGGTATGATAAGTACAATTTGACTGCATGAAATAAAGCTTTTTGCTGCCAGACTCACCAGCATATTCGGGGTAGCAGATGGTAAGAGGACTCCTCTTGATTTTCTCTTCAAACAGGTCCTTCTTGTTTAGGAAGAGGATAATGGAGGTGTCTGTAAACCACTTGTTGTTGCAGATGCTGTCAAACAGCTTCATACTCTCATGCATTCGGTTCTGGGGAGAAAAAAGGAAAGTGACGCTGGTCTTTGCATTTTGCTCAGTGATCCATAAAGACATCGTGAGTTGAACGGATCCTTTACTTCTACTTCTCTGACCATCATGATTATAATGCACAAAGACAAAGTTCCTGCTGTGTGTGAACACAGAGTGCCTGCTATTATGTCATATTTCATGAGTCACACAGCCGAACCACTCACCATCTCTTCGTCCTCAGCCAGCACTAGGTCATAATCACTGAGAGCCACGCAGAAGATGATGGCCGTCACACCCTCAAAGCAATGGATCCACTTTTTCCTCTCAGACCGCTGACCGCCTACATCAAACATTCTGGGTCGAATATAGGAGTGGTCATGTAAGCATATTTCTCAGCTTGACTGCGTACATTACAGGCAGTGCTTGTGAAATCCAAAGGCAGTAGTGAGCAAAGCAAAGAAAACAAATTATGTCTTGGTTATAAATGAAGGAAAAAAAAAAAAAAAAAAAAAAACAAATTACAAAAACAACA
>VUQJ01001160.1:0-15287 GCA_015108635.1 Andinoacara biseriatus
GTTTGTGGGGTGGGGGGGGAGGGGGGGGGGGGGGGGGGGGGGGGTCTAACATCATTTTGACCACATTTTCAGTTTAAATCCACACAATGTCAAGCACGTCATTTGAATTTTGGACTTTGCAACAAAAAAGGAACCAATAATTGAAGCGTGGACTCATCTGACTGAAAAATGACGATACAGATGAAAAGTAATTCAGCCATGACTAAAGCAGAAGAAAATTTTGCTGTCTGCTCTTTTGATGATGTACGAGCCATTGAGTTTCTTTGGTGAGTCATATAGAAATTATTTGAAACAGTCACAGCAATCAAATTGTAAAGTAGGCGCTATAAATACGCTTGGATGTTTTGGGAATTTAAACTCCCATCAGCTTTGCGAGGACGGACTGCAGAGGCAGCGTGGGGAATGGTAGCCTTCAAAAACAAATTACACACATGACATGTAGCTGTGGAGCCTCTCAGGTAATTAGATTAGACTATGCCTTAATCAATTCCATGTCTGACCTGCTACAACAGGCATCAAAAGACCACATTATAATTCCACTGTTGATTTAACAGTCCTAATGCAACGGACGAGCCTTCTCAAATGCCACCAACCCCAGTTTTTTTGTCCATGACTCATCCAGCCTCTAAAACAATGCGACGCCATGCTTAGCGGTCCTTCATGACACACTGTCCTTTCCATAGCACCCCTGATGAAGCTGCAAGGTTTGCCCGCAGGGATAAACGCATTCAGACAACTCCAAAGGGTATCTCAGGGACTTCTCACACGGGGACGGACAAGAGCAGAAAAAACAAAAAGCAAAATAGGAAACTATGAGGACTAAACATGTTTTTGCGGACATCTTGCATTAGTCAGTCAAAAACCTCCCACTGAGCCCATATGTGACTATGTGCGTGACAGGGTCGGTGGGCTGCATTATTGATGACACATATATAATAGGAAGAGATCTGGTGCTTTGTGGACTCACAGTCTGAAGAGGCTCATTGACTGTGGCGGCTGGTTGACCTTGGAGAGAAGGCAACCTGTTTCTCTCACTTTCAATTTTAACCTCTGGAGCTTTTTTGTGTGTGCCTTGTCTGAAGGAGTGAAAGGGGCGATATTTGTTCTGACGTGAGAGTCACAGGAGGAAGAGAGGCACCTGGCCTCACCCACAGTGCATTATATCAAACACACAGTAGCTACTGATGATGTGGAAGTCTTTCAGCTCTTTAGACTTACAGTGAAAACAAGTATATAAGTATCTTTTTTTGGGAGCGTTATTATATTGGCGTTGTCATGATTACCCACTGAGATGGTCTTTGATTCAGCCTTGAACACACGTGCGCAACCTTTAACCTTTTGAATCCTTTACTTGTACACTTGCCCCATTCTTGTGAAACAAACAGTGTGGAGGGCAAATACATTCCAGCTATGCTATTCAATAATTTTCATATTATTTTCGAATGCTTAGTTCGAGTTTTCGGCATCATGCCCTTGCAGAAAATATCAACGAGTGGTACGTCTTGAAGTTTCCTGAATCTTACATTTGAAGTGCTTCATTAGATTTAAGCAGATGGCAAAAAAAAAAATGCAACATAAAAAAAAAAAAAAAAAAAAAAAAAAAAAAAAAAAAAAAAAAAAAAGCATGAAGGACTAAAAACAATTTGAGGCAGGGAAGTACTTTACCTTTGCGAGCAGAGTAAGCCTAAACCACTGGAGCAAAGGAAAGCTGTGACTTTGGTTTGTGTCAGTGAGGCAGTGAAATTCTTCTGCTCTCAGGCTTGTGTGCTCTGTGCCCTTGCAGTGGCTTTCTACAGGTTGTGTTCATAGTTGTCCTTTCCTATGCTTTACACACCTCCCCACCACCATCTTCAATCTCTCTCTCTCTCTCTCTCTCTCTCTCTCTCTCTCTCTCTCTCGCCAATGACGTGCTCCCCTTTGTAACAAGACACCAAAGGCAGACAGAGCCTAAACTGCTACGTAACTGAATCTGCTGCAGTGCCGTGTTAAGACGTAACAGGAAGCCATGTGACATTTCACCTACTGAGAAATACTTCTCTAGTATGGCACCAAAATATAATGTGATTTCAGTTTTATGTGATAAAACTGATGAGATGATGTTTATCAAGAGAATAAATGTATTGCATTGTTTTAATGTAAACAAACAAACAAACAAACAAAAACATTCAAATTAGCAGGGATCAACAATTCATATATTTAAGGATACTTTATGGAAACTAAGACAAACCAGCAGAGATTTTGAATCTCACATATAAAAATGAACACTGGACAGTATAAGGACTGGGAGTTTGAGCACAAGAGACTGTTGTGTTTGAGAAGGACCTGGCCTACTACAAACTACATTCAGCCCAAAAGAACCTGCACACACTGCATATATGTGTGATATGCTGCTAACCATTGCATCAGAAATGAAGATAAAAGGTAGCTTCATAGCAAGTGGAGATGGGTAGAAGAGGAAGCGCTTTGAGGGAGAGCGTTTGGAGGTCCATCCTAACAACAGTGTTGTGCTCAACACTTGGCATCAGGACCTGATCACCAGCCACTGTCCCCTGACCTGCTAATGCCACTTTCTCAGCTCTGTGCACCTGGAGAAAAAGAGCATAATGGACATTTTAATCTTAGTTGAAATTGCTGTGAATGAAAATCATTCGCATTCACATAACCCAGCACTCTTTGAGTGAGTGTGGGTTAATTAGATCCTTACCTGTCCCCATTTCCGTGACTCCACACAGAACGAGGTAATCACATTCTCTGAGTTGTTTCCACCAATCACGAGCAGCCTGTCAGTGGCCCCCAGGAAGTAAAGTGTAGGCAGATCTACACTGGCTCTGGTAAGGGTGGGAAGCAGTTCAGACCACAAGTCTAATACAGGGAGAGAATTCAAAAGCACCATATTTCATTCTTCATACAGATAAGAAGTTGGAAAGCAGTGTACTGCTTGTAAATGTAAATCTAGAGTGGGTGAACTATACTGAAAGCATTTAGCAGACAACAGCACACAAAAGCATGAGGTTTCTGTGCTGGCAATAAAACCACATTTCTCTTGCTGAGCAGGGCTGCTCCTTTCTGGCTTTTTGCACCTTGGTTTGTGTTGTACTGCAGCAACAACTTCTCTCCAGTCCTCTGGATGCTCCCCAGCACATAGATACAGTGTCCAAGGCTTGTAGCAAGAGGAACATCATGGGACAAAGACATGGTGAACTGGAAGTCAGTGAGTGGCAATGAGGACACAAACCTGAGGCAGAGATTATATGAAAAACTGAAAGAAGCTTTGAAAGAGAAACAATTAAAAAGCATCAAGTGCCACAAAAAGCTGTTAGCTGTTTTAGACTAACAAAGAGAAGACAAACCTCCATTTATCCTTCCATGGATCATAGCACTCCACAGCTGTATAAAGAGCTGTGCTGGAGTCTGGGGTTACCAGAGAGTCCAAGTACCAGCCTCCCACAGCATAAATACAGCCTTCACAGGCCACTGCACTGAAGTGCCTTCTGTGCTGTGGGTGTAACAGATGGTGACACTTTTCATTAGTGTTATATAAACAATGGAAGAAGACAAGGCAAGAGAATTTTATTTGGGGTACGACAGAAAGACAAACTGGCCATTGGCTTGATACACAAACTTACTTTTATCAGAGGAGATGTGGTGACCCATATATGAGTAAAGGGATTATATCTAAAGGAAGCCATGCTGAACTTCCAGCCTCTCTTCGTACGCTCCCTGTAGCCTCCTATGACATACAAGTAGTTGTAAAGCACCACTGTAGTAAAACACCACTTGTCAGCCCAAAAAGGAAGCTCTGTAACTGGACACCACTCTCCACTGTCCTCTGACCCTTGCAGGGTGAATATGTGTCGTGCATGCTCTGTTTCTGGGTCCTTCCAAGAACTCAGGTTCTCTTTCCGTAGGCTGCATAGATGTCGGTCTCCTTGTGTCCTCAAGTGGACAACTTCTTTCATCTCCTCATCATTCAGGCATCTGAGGTACAAATCAATTTCAGTGACAAGAGACAAGCATGTAAAATTGGGGAGTTAAAACATTGCTTACCTGATGATGTGTGGGAGCTCCAGTAGGTTTCTGCTCAGGTAAGTCAATACTGTCATCTTCAGTTCTACACAAAAGATCTCATTTGAAAGACTCAGGTATGACAGACAGTTAGATGGGCCGAGTTCATCTGTCAGGACGGACAGGCACTTTATGAGGAAGGCCTCAGCTAGAAGATATCTGCTCACCTCCAGAGTCAGAGGTGAAATAAAAGAGGTGAGAAATAAAAGAAAGCATGACATGCCTCTTTAGAATTAGAATTACCAGCTAGGGAGGTTTTACATATTAAGCTGTACCTTAATGTGCGCTCCCAACTCATCTTGGGGGACTTTGAAACAATTATTGAAGGAAAACTCAAGAAGATTGTGGAAGATGGAAGAAGACACATGATCCATGTGGATGAGGCTCTCAGAAGTCTCTCTCATTCTGGACCGGGACAAAGCTCGGAAGTACTCACTGCACTCTGAAAGTTTTTGAAGGCTCACCTTTAAAATAAATTATTAAACCAAGTTTTTTATGACCTTCTGTTCGCCAGTATAACTGGAAGTCTTGTACTTTAATACTTACATGAAAAGCATGCGTTCTGGTTTGGACTGTAACCTTGGTTTCATCTCCAAGGAGATACGTTCGTAGCGCCTCATTATTCTTCCATTCCTCTGAGTCTGTTTGGCATGACGTTCTAGGTGCGATACCCGAGGACGCCATCCAGTTGTTGACTATTGGAAAAGCATCCAAAATTCTTCGAAGAATGCATTTCAGCCACAAGCTTACCCACTCAAAAAATATCATACAGTATTGCCTAAGATAATTCATCTCAGTGACAGAGTGCTGCCTTGATCCAAGTTTAGGCAATTTTAAGTTCACGGTCCAAACACTCATTCAGGATGGAAATGTAGGTCCTCCATATAAAGCAAGCCAGGCCCCCTTAACAATTCCAACAACCACTGCACAATGGAAAAATAGAAGCCCATGTATTTCAGTCCATGTACAGCCAGCTGCTCTCCATTTCTCTCAGTCACGTGACCTTTCACAAAGTAAACACCAAAATGACAGTGACTGATTTTGGAGTATTTGCAACTAGAAAAAGCACGGTGAAGAAACAGCTGTAAGTGTCTTGTTCTGCAACAGATCCAGTGGATTCAGAAGCGTCTCTTGATCCTAAAGCAGCCTTTAGCAGTTCTTTCTGCCTGGTCTATTCTTGGATCATGGAGGAGGGACAACTATCAGCTTTTGGGGATAGAGTTCACTCTAAACATCATCACTGGTCACTCAGATTTCTTTGTAGTAAGCTTAACTTCACATCTCTCAAACTTATCCAGACATTAAACACATATTTTACAGCTGAAAGAAGTAAAAGAGACACATATTTCTAAGCACATACATTTATTAGCATTTAAATTAGATTTCTTTAACAGAACAAAATTTTTCACTTGAAAATAACAAAAACATTGCTATGGATAACTTATTGCAAAATTATTGTACATTCAGTGTAATACTGGAAACAGTGAAAATAAATAAAAGCAAAATAAAGTGATGAAAAAAATAACATTGAAATAAGCTACAGGAAGTGACTGCAACAAACTTTTTCATTATTGGTGAAACAAACATTTGCCAGATTTTTCTATTTTCTAATCGTAAGAATGTCAGGTATTTGAAGCAATTATTTGCAGACAAAAAAGTAGAAATAAAACTGAATTAAAAAGGCAGACAGCTGGTGCAGCAGAACTGTAACAGTTATCTTATGTAGTGACAAGAACAAAAATTACTGACAAATGCTTCAAGCCATTTTCACACATGAACTCTTCATGCTGCTTCATGTTCTGATGTAGCACATGAGAGGAAAGAGTCTGTTTCAGATGTGTTCTTATTACAGGAAGGACTGTGTGAGTAAGGCGAGAGTGCTGTATGGATAAAGCATGCAGGAGTTGCCATACACCACAATCACTTGCTAGATGTGAATTCCTTGAATTGTTTTTTGTGCAATTCTCACATCAATGCGATCAGACACCTCATAAACTTTGCATTTTTAATGTCGAAAACATACATTTCTGTAGGGTAATTTCTAGAAAAGCTCAGCGCTGCAGTTCATGTGTGAAAACAGCTTTACACTGTCTAATTGGTTAAACTGACAGTATTGTTGACTACAGTGATCAAACTCTATAAAAAAAGCGCTCACGCGATAACTTGCTGAATGCATGCAAGCTTATAACTTAACTCTATGAACATTTAAAGAATAACTCGAGAGGAATACTTTCACATGGTCTTAACATAAACAGGAAAGAGTTATGATGCATGGAGTGATTATGCAATAATCTCAATTATTCCTTCACAGGACACAGTTACAATCAGCCCTTTAGGATGAAAACGATACATCCTACAAACATCACAAGAGTGAGGTAGACTTTTATACAAATGTGTCCCATGCTGAACTTAACAGTATTGGTTTAATATACACTAAATATATCTAATACAGGCAAAATTTCAAATTAAAAAGGACGTTCATTCTCTGGTCTCTGACATACATAGAAAACAACAAAAAAACTGTCCAAAAGTGGTCCAAACAAATGAAATGCATCTAAAAAGGGTGAGTCCCCTAAATGATGACATTTCACAGACAGGTTATTCATGAGTAACTGCTTGAGGTGTAGAGTGTAAAGCAGACAGGTATAGTTTCAAAAATATGGATGCAAAATGTTCACAGAACCATGAGGCAAGCTTGAAGAATGATAACAGATAAATGAGACAGTACATCCTGATTAACATACTGGAAGTCAACTGAAGAGCTTCTTTTGCTTGAAGTACGCATCAAAACGACACTGGGCGTAATCCTGCAAAATAATACTGCTCATTACGATGCTGCAGGGTGAAAAATACGAATGTGTGACTTGTACTGGGCTAAAAGAGAATAATAACAACATTAATTACACTCAAACCCTCCTTACCATGTATCCAAACTCAATCTTGGATATCTTAGCTTGGATGATGGACCACAGCCCCCAGAGGAAGTGTGATGCCAATGCATATCTATGATTGAAAGATAGAGAACAGAAATTCAGGGTTCTCGTGAACTCGCTGTAATTTGTAGTAACAGACAGTCAACAGAGCTGTAAAACTATTTAAGACTGTTTTACCTGTTTGCTTCGATTATCATATCTTCTTCAATCTGTGTCTGGTCCACGGCAACGTTAGTGAATTTGCTTTGTTCTGCCAAATAACTTCTAATAAAAAGAAGCTGAAATCATAAACAATGATTCGTTACATGTTAATAAATGTAGCTAAATATATCAGCGGTTTGTGATTTGACTGATTTAATTTAAGTGCACCTGCAGTATTTTATCACCTTCATAAACATAAAAATTCACCATTAGATGGCACTGCATAACCAGTCTATCCCACCAAGGAAGCTCTTTGGTTTAAACATCAGCACTGTTTAGCTTTACAAAGAGAAATTAGCAGAAAATCATCTACCTACCTATATATCCAAACCACTAAATAAGCAACCTGGTCCAGAATATGTGAATATTTACATTTAAAAGAAATATACTGAAGCTGCATTAGCATTCAATCAAGGCAAAACGCTGCAAAATATTTGAGCAATTAATATAAATGCTTCCATTAAAAGTGATTGGACAAGTTCCTGTCAAAATCAACTTACATTTTTTTATTTAAGCTTTTTTCTGATCTTGTAAGAACTACAAAAACTGATTTTGATTTTAATACCTCCTAGTAAATTTTTCAGATCTGTTTCCTGTACTTTTACTTTTTCTACTCAGCATATGAACTACTCTTATGCATTATGACAACTTCTATACTCATAATTGCATTACATGCAGTAAATAAGAGGGTATTTAAGCAGTGTTAAAACAGCAGCTCAATTGAATATACTTTTTATTTGGCTTTAATTTGTTGGACTGACCTGCTGCTCTCTGGTTGGATAGTTCTCTGGTGTGGCTTTGTAGAAAGGCCACTCATTGTAGGTGTAGTCATACATCCACTCACAGAAATGGTTCCCGAAGTCAAAACCTCTACAAAAAGTAACATAAAAGGGGCAAAATTATTTAATTTGCTAAACCAAGAGAAGCAATCCCCTTACACTCAAACCACACCAATTCCACTAAAAGAATTCTGAGATCCTGTTACCTGTAGTTGTAACTGCTGTATTCAAAGTCTATGAGCATGAGTTTTTCTCTTGAGGAATGCATTCTGTCTTCCAGCATAAGGATGTTGCCTGCATCAGCCAAACAAGAAGTGAGAAAATAACCGTCGTACACCCTGATAACTCACACACTACACGCTTCGCATACTCTTAGACCAGCTCATCTTATCAAAATGAAGTAGAAGCATTACTGTTGGAGAGATTAAAATCTGAACCAGTTAGACTGGTTCCCTTCTCTATAGCAGGTGCTTGTGCCAGTGGTTTACGTGTGTACTCATGTCAAAGTAAATGGGGGCTTTATGGTTCATCTGTCACTCTACTTGTGATATCACATTTCTTTTGACATTATTAACAGCTTTAATGTGAAATGCATACAGTTTGAATGCTTAGGAAATGATAAGTCTTTACCTTATAAATGCAAAAAATAAAATAAAATTACCAAGCATTTCTGGTAGATCTAAATGTCCTTTTTGATCTTAGTTCTAATAATGACAACATTTATAATGATAATTTACAGTAAACAGTATAGCTTGTATACTGTTTAGCTAGCCTTGGTTGTGAGACACACCCATTCATTGGATTTCACCTCATCTACTTTAGTGACTCTTTTTCACATTATGCATGATGCATACAGTATAAACATGAGCTGTACCTAACTACAACCCAGCTTGATGATGACTTATATACTGCTTTTGTAAGAATTGTGACAGTGAAACCAAAGGGTGGATCAATCAGAAAACACCTGAGACATGATGACAGGTGGAGCTATGACTGGACTAAGGGAAGTTTTTACCTTCTTGAATGTCATTGTGGCAAAATACCACTGGTGAGGGAGTCGCTGCCAGCAAAGCACTGTTGCGGAGACATGAGCCAAGAAAAGCAAGTGGATGATAAAAGAAAAGGGGAGAAAATGAGAAACTGTTAGTGTTAGATATGCAGACAGTGTAATTTATGCACTTTTAAATTTCCATGAGATGTGGTGCAGGTGTGTAGATATCGTAATCTACTGAAATAAAACCTGAGCAATAGCAGACACTAAGCAATAAACACTACTGCTCTGTAAGATAAACTGAATTATTCAACAGCCATTACAGTTCCACTCTTACTGGTTGACAGCATAGATGAAACTGTAAAGTGTGAAAGTCACTGCTGACTTGAATTTTAATTTAACTGAAAGTATTTTAGCATTTCTACTACCCTGAATTGGATAAGCGGAAGAACATGGATGGCTGTACTAAGCCATTCAAACCATGTAAACTTCTATGACTCGATACTCTATTCCCGTTCTATGAATGGGAAAACTCCAGAATAACTTAAGCTGCATAAGCAGTGTTTAAACCTCTGGAGGCCCAAGATAATATAACTGAGGATCTTGATCATTAGGAATTCCTCACTTCTCAAAGAAGACTGGATTGCCTAGAACAACTATCCAACATGCTGTGAAAGATATGCCTTCAACTCAGATAAATCTGAAGCCTGAAGTTCATTGCAGCAGACTCCAATTGCATGTGTGAGACTGGTCCATTTAAACAAAATAACACTTGTTCATAGATAAACTCAGACAAACACAGGTCTGATTCTGTAGTTGCTCTAAGGTCAAACTACCCAGACAACTCAGCAGTGAACTTGTGGAGGCACTGGGACAAAGGTCAGCTGATACACAATAAAGAATAAACCAGTCCTGGGGGACTCACTGAATTTTCTTTTTCTCGATCTAAGGCTTTATGTCAACTGTGTGCAAAAAGATTTGACTCCAATATACAGCATTTGGACATCTGAACCCTGCGTTCCAACTCACCGGAGGCTCTTCAGCTCAGCAGGAAGGTCCAGCTTTATCAACCTCTTGTACTTCTTCACATGTGCATCACGTACAAAATTAATTTTCAGCACTTGAGCCATGTATCTAAAAAAACAGCACAGAGACAGTATCTTTAACTGTGAATAAGTAACACTTTGATTAGTTGAGAGATAACATTCATATGTCCTCACTTATCAATGGTCCCAAACAGCCATTTAGGCTCTTTGTTAAAGGGCATAACCATGTTATGGAAACGTGCCAGCTTGTTGGCAATCTCAGCTGAGATGGTTGGGTCTGAAAGTTGTTCGGTGCACATGCGAGTATTCTGGGAAAATACAAGCATACACACACACACAAAATCATTGATAACATGTTATCAAAGACAAAACAAACTGATGGAAATAACTGCAGTATAAAGCAGCAGGAATCCACTGTGTGTACCGGTAGGTATTGTTCCAAGCGTCCCTGAGGGAAGATGCCATAAAGTTTTGGGCCTAATGCTCGTTCAGCAAGAATGGCAAACATCACACTCTCCAACACCAGAGAGTCCACTCCCTATATCACAGAAACACGTGAGACAAGACACATGCATGTGCAAATTAATGACAGTAATAAGGTATACTGAGTAGAACAAAAAAGTACAATCTTTTGGTTACAATAACTGAATAATACCAGTAGCCACATACACACATAACTTCTTGAGGACCCATATTAGATAGACTAACCTGTAAGATGGCACCATAAATCCTGAGAAGCACCTGGCGAGGTTCCTCTCCCACACACTGCACATGGTCGGGCAAACTACACAGGTACAGCAAATTGCTCAGTCCACCACTGCAAATCAAAAACATTTATGTTATAACATCTAGGCCAAATTAAAATGACCCTACTGAATCTTAAGAATCACAAAAAAATAAATACAAAAATAAAAACAGTTTTGTGTGTGTGTAAAATTTATATGGTTTCTAAAAGGCAAAGCTACTGAAGAACTTTTAAGGGCAATCCGATAGTTGTAAGATTAATTTACATGACATGTCTGTATGAATCGGTATTTTACTTAAGGTGGGTTCTAGATTAGATCAACCGGAGGGACTCCCTGCTGTTGCTGGTCGGCATCTGTTTTCAACAAATCCACGTGCCCCAAACAGAGGACTCAGGGTCCTTTCAGAAACTTTGATCATTTGGATTTAACGGTCGCTGGTTAGATAAAGCAAACATGAGTATGGTATCACTTTGAACCTTATTTAGGAAAGCAGTGTGGGAGAAAACAAACGTCAGATCTGAATAGTCTACAGATCACCTGCCGCGCCACTTTTCCAACCCCCACAGCGTCATCAGTTGTCCGACAGCGAAACAACCAATCACAGGGGGGAGGTGGATGTATAGCGGATTCAATGTAGCACAACCATCAAGGATCTTGGCATTACATTAGCTTTATTTCGAACCATGGGGACAAACATATTGGCCCCTACACATTCAAGTGTAAAAAAAAAAACAAAACAGACTGACTATAAGCCCCGTATCACTTTGATAAAGTCGTACAGTCTTTTACCACCATACTGTTGCAACTTTTCATAATTTTACCTGACGATGCTGATTTGAAAATCAGCATCTTCAATGGTCTTCCACGACCCTGAAAGAAAGTCTCGGCACCAATTTATGGCCCTGTCCCTTGTGTCCCTGTCGACCTCCTCGCTTCTCCCATCCCGGAAAGCCTCTGCTTCCGAGTCGTCATCACAGTTGGCACCAGAATGAGGGCTGGGGGTCCTTAGGTGTCTCTGGTTCACAAGAAGCGTACGGTGCACTTGCTCCTTCTTCTTCTCATCCGGAGGACCCGCGTCTTCTGTAATGACAGTGGGAATGTTGCTGCTGTAAAGCTTCGGCCCAGAACTATTTGTTTTGCCTAAACCCGCTTCGTCGCAAATACTGGCTACATTTCGGCTGGGCTGCATAGTGAATATCCGGGCGAAGAGTAAAGGAGCACTGCGGTGAAATGTCCGTCCGGGGCGGCAGGAGGGACTCGCTAACACACGCAGTCCGCCGGTAAAGCTACTTAACGGGAAGAGCCAAACATAACTGGATAGTCTGAACCACATGGGAGATGGCTGACAACGTAACAATAATATATTCAGATATCTTCAACCTCGTTGCAAGGATATCTACCAGTGGTTTGAGCGAGCTGACGTGGAGAATTCAACGTCCAATCAGAATTTAAGCTCGAATTGACGCGCGAATCTCTTTGGTCGTTGCTGGACGTAAATTCCTACGTAGGCTTCACGTTCGCTGAAGGTTTCTGGTAAATGAAGTTTTTACTTTCGTAATTGCCTGGCATAGACCTCGGTAGATTGAAAGAAAAAGGAAACGAATTCACCGAGTACGATGAATAATATAATTTCTGAGTGTATTCACAGATATTATGTAGTAGGAATATGGAAAATTACGGTGTAGTTACTCTTTGCTTGAGTTTTACTCAATATAAAATTGAGTTTTAAAACTTTTTCAAGTTGAGTTGTTTTCAATAGCCCACAATAGTGCTCTTTCGTTCTTGCAATCCCTTAATACCAATATATGCTGTCTTTTGTAAGCAGGTCAATGGATGAGGAAGTTTCTTAGTTTTAATAATTTGTAGAAGCCCAAACAGAAAAGGAAACAATATGTTCATTGTGCTTAACTTTAAATTAAATTTCAAAAATTGATGTTTACACTCTATTTGTGTTGTGTGTAGTGTGGTGGTTAGCATTGTTACATCATAGCAAGAAGGTTCTAGGTTCAAATCCAGTTTGAGGCCTCTCTGTGCAGGATTTGCACGTTTTCCCCAACTGTGAATTAGAAAATTGGAAAAGAGTAAATGGAACTTCAAATAATAACAGTTTAAATTGTGCTAAAAATAACTAATAGAAGCCATGTGATGGTATTGGGATCTGTTTGTAAATTACTCAGCAAGATTTAGGGCATTTACTAAATTGTGTCTGCAGTGTCTGACTGTCAATTTACTAAATATTGCCTGCCTTGAGGTATACTGGCATCAGCTTTCACTGACCCCCCTTGGTAATGCTTCGGGTCAATGAGAATTTGGCATTTTTTTTGTGAAAGTAACAACCATACAAGATCCTAAAAGTTTTGGATTCATCAGATAATAAAACATTTGGAAAGTTTATCTTCACTGTGAGTTTATACATGAAGCTTCATGCGCCGCTTCCATGCATTGGAGCATCAGAAACCAAGAATTTTAAATACCTGTTTGTCGCTCAGCTGAGTTAAGATGTGCTTATTTTAAAGAAACTTTTCCTCACAAACCTTCATCTGGCTAAATCTGTCTTTGCGCTGAATTACTAACATACCTTTTGTTTACTGATACCAATGATATAAAAATATGAGAACTAAAACATGTAAAATATCAACTAAAATGATGCTTTGTGAGCGAATGAAATGATAAGGCAATGCAGCTAGAGTAGTGAAGATTTATTTGAAACACAGTCATTTCCAGGATTTCATCACGAGGATGAACTGTTAGGATCTTTCCACAAAGATAAGCTCCAGGCTACTAACCACACTGGTCTCTTCTCTGGTGCCTTTCTTGATCGAACCAGCAATTTCTCTCCCTGTGTATAACAAATAGCAGCTGTCAGTTACAATGAGATTCAGAGTAAGCAAATCACAAGATGATGGTGATATCCTAATTTAATTAATTATCTTACTCACAAACGGGGACCAGATTCCAGAAAACACTGGACTGATGGTGCCAATTTGAATGTTGCACTACTTACTCTTTCTGAAGCACTGAGGTTCACAGTTATTTCCAAGAGTAGGTTGGCAAACAGCTACATCACAGTGAATATACAGCTGGGTATAAAAAAAAAAAAGGCATATCTTTGCAAATATGTTTACAACCAATAATAAATGTGAAAACAAAGCATTTTCCCTAGATATTTGGATACTATACCTTTTCTTGGAAAGGAGTCATATTGTCTGGACTTTTAGGCACGTTCTGGCCTGGACTGACTACACGATCACCTACAAAAGTGAACAATTTGAAAACAAAGCGCCTGTGGTGACTCGGGAACTTGTATCCTGATGAGGGTCTAGGTAGCAGGGTTGTTAGGTAATGATCATCACGGTAGGGGCAACTGTTACAAAAAGAGATGATGTACAATAAAGCATCAAAAATGTAATATAAATATCTCCAAAGTATGACCATCACTTACCCATAAATTAGCAAGTCCCACTGAGGAAAGCTGTGAGGGTAGGGGGCAGCGGTTACCCAGCATCTTCCAAGAGTCAAGACAAGGTTGGGATCTGTCCTCTCCATCATGTAGACCTCAACATAAACAGGATCCTGCAAAACCTTTCTGACAGGGTAGTCGGCAGCAGTGTAAAAAGAGTTGTAGACCTCCTCCTCTGCCCCAAAGATAGAATAGTTGTTGACTCATTTCCTGCTAAATGAGACTAAATGTACAAAGCAAGCGCTTCAATGCTAACCTTCAATGCAACCCTTGGTACTGCAGTGTCCATTGGCCAGCTTGAGCTCCACACGCAGGGGTCCAGCAGCTGCAACTGGGTTTGGCTGAGGAACCAGACCAACCTCGATAACCAAAGCCTCAACTGTGGTACCAACATATCTGCACTGGACCCACAACCTGAGACAAGAAATACAGCTTGTGTTAGTTACCCAGAACCTATAAACAGTGAATAATAATTTCTTCCTCACTGGATAATTTAAGTCTTCCAGTCTTTGCCCATGCGTAGTAACCCTTTAACCTATGTTGTAACCACTTATTGATAAAGATATTGAAACACATACTCATAGTAGGTGTCCCTGGTAATGGATCCATAGGGTCCAGTAACCACTTCAACTAAGGAAGACATCTTATTCTGATAGATTACAACACCAGGTTCCTCCTACAGTACATTGACAGGATTTCAGTCTTCATTATTTCCTAAAAAAAAAAATGAGTAAAAATTCATCTGAACAGTTAATTATTTTTAAAACCCTTACTATTACAACTGTGCCACAGGCAGTGACAGGGAACTGGTAGATGGCAAAAGCTGAAGTGGTGCCAACTGGATTGCAGTTTTGACCCTTCTCATAGAAAGAAATTGACTCCAAGTCAATGTTGGGTTGAGTGGCATCTCTGGCCACCACCACAATGAACTGGGCATCCTTGGTGCACTGAAGTGTCACTGAAACCAAAAAAGCAAAAAAAAAAAAGCAAGCAAACAAACAAACAAACAAAAAGATCAATGCAAATGCATTACCTTTTCACCTTTACATATTAGAGTGTAGTGTAT
>VUQJ01001160.1:15307-29520 GCA_015108635.1 Andinoacara biseriatus
GAGTGTAGTGTATCTATAAAGCAGAACTGCTTACCAGATTTGCCATAATAGCACATGAGCCCATCAAAGCAGCAGTTTATAGCATCACATTCTGAAGCAGAGATTGTAGAAGCACCACACCGTATCTTGTAGTTATCAGCAACTTCACAAGTGTGAAATGATGCTGAAGGATTTTGAGGCTGCTGAGGCTGTTTGGGCTGCTCAGGCTGCTGAAGATTTGAAAGCTGCTGAGGTGGGGAAGAGGGGTACCTGGGGGTTCCTGGCTTTGGCCTCTGTGGAGATGAAGGGTTCTGAGACCCCTGCTCATAATTTTGAGCATTAGCCCAACAGCCAAGCAGAACGAGTGCCAAAAGACAGCAACAAGTCAGCTTCATTGCCGTGACTTCACAGCACAGAGCAGCAGATGCTGTGATGTGAAATGATGCTGCAAATATGTGGACTTTTATAAAGTATGGTTAATGATGACCGGTTGGTATCTCATACCTTATTTGCTGTCCACAGCTGCCAATCAAATGCTCCAAATACTGGTTGGCCTGTTGTGATGCACAGAAGTAAGATTAGTGTAATGGAAAAATAAATCACAGAACAAATTAGAGCCATTTTACAGAGATATTAGTAATAATATATTACAGTATACTGTGCTAAACGTTGCTTCAATATATACCTTAATGTTTTTTTTTTCTATTTACATCATGTTTGATACAAAGACCAAGCTGTTGTTTTTTTTTATTGAGTTAGAGTGAAACATTTTACCTTGTTTGAACAGTTTCATAACAAAAACCTTCACAGGGTCTGCCTGACCTACACTGTGCCTTCACAAGGTAAACAAATACTTTGGTTTATCTTTAATTTTGACATCAGTAAAAATCTCCAACTGGATGAAGTGCGTTTTTTCTTTGGTTTTTTTTTTGTTTTTTTGGCATGATAAAATTACATAATTAGAAATAATCAGGTCATTTGTGGACATAAGACAAGACCTTATGTCCACAGATGCCTGTATTTTGGCTGTATAAGCTATTCAGTCAATTCATTTGTGACAAGTTAAAATGTTAGATTTAAATATCCTAAGTTTAATTTCACTTTGCATGTAACTCAAGTAGAGTACAGTAGCTTGACCTCCTGGAACCCAAGCTCTTTTTTTTCGTAAGTTAGTTCTCATATGGAACATCTGATTTTATTTTACAGCATAACACAATTAAATCACAAATTTTTAACAAAGTATAAAACACTTTGAGGTATAAGCTACAGAAAAGCTAAAATATAATGACCCCATATAAGGATGCAGGATCTCAGGAGGTTAAGTGTAATTTTACGTCAATTTAAAACCAGTACGAACAAATCAAACTCAAAGCAAATTGCAGAAGAAATATTGTGCAAATTGCACATTTATTATTATTATTAAATATTTACCTGATGCAAAAAAGATACTCAGTGTTTGCATATTTAAACATTCTGACACAGACGTGACTGTGGTCCATATATCTGCACTCATTACTCTCATAAAAATGAAAAAAATTTCTTTTATTTTCAGTATTAATAGGAATTTGGAACACAAACAAACAAACAAACAAGCAAAACAAACAAGCAAGCAAGCAAACAAACCAACCAACAAACAAAAACCCAACAAAGTTTCATAAGAATTCAGAATAGCTATATTTACAGTAAATGATCTAATCTGAGGTGAAATGATAAAATGCAGAATCATTCTTAAACAGAATTACTGCAGAATAAACATTTGTTTTGTGATGTTTTTAGGGATATGATTTCAGAATTTCAACTATGTTCACAAACCTGGATGCTTTTTCTTGTCTAAGTTTTCAACATTAGAACAATATTAATTGAACTTATCATAGCACACACACACACTCACACACACACTCACACACACACACACACACACACGCACACACACACACGCACGCACACACACGCACACACGCACACACACACACACACACACACACACTTGATAATGGCTCTGCATAAGTTGTGTAAAATTTTAACATAATTAAAAAAAAATAAAATCAGAGGTTTTGCAGAGGAAAAAAAGCTCTTTAGGTACTTTAAAACAGATTACGGAGACAATTTAATTTATACAAACAAATTGGTCATAGACTTATCACTGGGTGCAAACTGGTCAATGTCTTAATAACCCCCAGTAACTACAAACAACTCCACCTGCTCACTGTACTTAAACAAACAAACAGAAAAACAAGGTCTTTTGATTTTAGCCTTCTTTTGTGTTAGAATGGCTCAATAACATTTTTGTCCTCACATCCACTTCTTTCTCTTTGTGTCTCTTTGTTAATCGCATTTGTTATGGATTGGAGCCATATTGATTTTACAGATTTTAACATGAGGTGCTCTGGCAAAATACAAATTTTTATCAGCTGTGTTAAGGGCAGGTAAACCTAACCCAGGGTCAACATAACTTTTTGTGCCCTGTTTTTTCCTGCTCCGTGTTTTTCACGTTTCAATATCTTTCCTCACTTGTTTGAAGAAAATATGCTTGATGAAGGTTTGCCAGTGTGCTTGAAACTGTCACTTTTTATGCCTTTTTATTTATAAAACTGAAGAATTTAAATCCTGATGTAGATGATTTTGTAGTTACTCATCAACAACTGCAATCATTCCATTGGCTAAGATTTACGCTTATCTACCCTGATGGGGAATAACCAGCTGAAGGGGTGGGCATCTAGTTGAAGTAAACAAGTTCACCGTATTATAAAAGTAGGCACATATTCCCAGCTTACTTACAACACCTAGTGAGCTCCTGTGATCACTTGTTGTTGTGAAGCCATGCTATTGAAGCGTGCTGCTGTTTGCCTTGCGGCACTGGCCGTGCTTGGCTTGTGTAATGCTCAGGATTACTATCCTGGTGGGAAAAAGATCCCTGGGAAACCTTGGCCTAAAGACCCCCAACAACAAAAACAGACATTTGACAAACCACTCACTTGGACATACCCTGAAGATCCTAAGCCTAAACCCAAACCTGATGTGCCATTCCAGCAGAGATACCCTGTTTCTGCTGCAACTGTTGCTGTTGACTGCAGAGACAATATTGCTCATGTGGAAGTCAAAAAGGATTTCTTTGGTGTTGGCCAGTTGATAAATTCAGCTGACCTTACCCTCGGACCGTGCAGCGTTGTTGCAGAGGATCCCATGGCTCAAGTGTTGATTTTTGAATCTCAACTGCAGGATTGTGGGAGCACATTAAGAGTAAGCACAGAGTGTAACATCACTTACTGAGGAACATAATACTAAATGATAATGAAATTTAAATAAAGTGCTGGGAAATACGTTTATGTATAATTTGATTTGTTTTGTATCTATATGTTTCTAGATGACAGGAGATTCCTTCATCTACACTTTCACACTGAACTATAATCCCATGCCTCTGGGTGGTCCTCCTGTGGTTAGGACCAACAGCGCGGCTGTAATTGTGGAATGTCACTACCCAAGGTATGTAAACAGTTTTAAAAAAAATTGTTGAAATAAATAAATAAAAACAAAATTTTATTGGTATCCAATGTGCTCTAATGCATTATTTAAACCGTTCAAGGAACTAGAATTCACCAAATTGAATCTGCATATTTCATTTAAACTATTTTTTATGTTTTAGTTTTCTGTATTCTAAGAAAACACATCTTGTCACTTAGAAAGCAAAATGTAAGCAGCCTCGCTCTTGAGCCCCTCTGGGTCCCGTTTTCTGCAGCCAAGATGGCAGAAGAGTTCCTCTATTTCACTCTGACACTCAAGACCGGTGAGTTTAGGATCAGTTTTTCAGTGTGTTTTATATTGTATGCAACCTTGATTCAAAATATATATTTATCTTGTCTTACTTCACAGATGACTGGCAATATGACAGGCCAAGTTACCAGTATTTTCTGGGTGACTTGATTAATATCGAGGCTTCTGTCAAGCAGTACCACCATGTACCTCTCCGTGTTTTTGTGGACAATTGTGTAGCAACCCTTTCAACCGGCTTATCTTCTAGCCCCAGATATGCATTCATAGAACAAGGGTAATGTAGTTTGATTCATTTCTTGAAGTTATTTTGTATAGTATGACTAGATTATCACAAACACCTATCTTACTTTGGATGGGTTTCTTCTGTGTAGGTGTATGATTGATAGTAGAATCACTGGCTCTGACTCAAAGTTCATGGCTCGCTCTGCAGAGAACATCCTTAATTTCCAGATTGAAGCCTTCAAATTCCAGGGCATAAACAGTGGAGAGGTAATCATTTCCAAGTCTGAGTTACTGAGTGCATTATGTTGTGTTTTCTGCCACACTACTAAAGCAGCAAAACTACATGGGGTAACAGCCTAAATTCTTTATCATTCTTAAAGATGTACATTACCTGCAACTTGAGAGCAACATCTGTTAACCAACCCATTGATAGTAATGGTAGAGCTTGTTCCTACAGTAATGGGTGAGTCTGCCTTTGTGCATGTGTATTAATGATCATCAGTCCAGAATTGATGTTGTGTTTGGTGCTTAGATTTCCATTTATTCCAAGGTGGAGGGAATCCAGTGGATATGATGGCGCCTGTAGCTCCTGTGAGTCATTAGCATCCGGAGTTGTGACTGCTGGTAATGTAGTTGTAACGGGACATACAGGAGTTTTGACTGGTAGTACTGGAGGTGGAACAGTCAATACAGGAACAGGAACTGGAACTACAGGAACAGGAACTGGAAATACAGGAACTCGACCTGGAGGTACTGGTGGTGGAACCTGGGGTGTTGTATCATCCCCTAAGATTCCTCATGGAAAGAGGGTGCGAGACGTGTCTCAGCATGAAGGTATGTGATTTTTTTTTTAAAAATACAGTCATCATATTGCAACATTTCAATAGATCCCAGAGAATTTTTAAAAAAATCTGTCTTACAAATAAATTAGCTACTTGTATTATGCTTTCTATGTTGTAAGACAACCACAGAGATGCTTACTATACAAATTATTCTGTCTTCTTTTCTCAGTTTTGGAATGGGAAGGAGATGTCACTCTGGGTCCCATCTCTATTGAAGAGAAGTTGATTGCTTAAACCAATTTCCTGTCATAGCCATGACCATCAAAATAAATGTAATCAATAGTTCTTATTTGTCCGTATGTTATTCTCACCCTTCTTATTGGAGCTCACCGCAACATAATAAAACACAAGAAATGAGAAATTCCTTCACTGAAATGTAACTCCTTTTACATGCTGTGTAATGATAAATATTTCATATGGAGCCCACCTGTCAGTGGATTAGAACTCTTTCCATGTGATGGAAATAAAAAATGCAACTGTTTGAAATTCCTGTGTCATCACAGACAACTGTCTTAAGTTGTGCACTGAAGCTAGTAAATTAACACAGAGAAGTAAAATCTTAAATGTCTACTCCCAAACAAATACATACATCATAAACTGAAACAGCAAGCAAACAACAACAAAAATCAATCAAAAATATCATATATAATATACTCAGAGGTCTTCTTCTGGAAGTTCTAGAAATCTGATTGCTTTTACGGTAAAAAACAAACAACACAGTCACAAACAGAAATCATTCAAAACGAATCAAAATATAAATAAAATTAGAGTATAAACGTTTTAAGCAAGTGAGGGCAGAGATGGGGAATTGAAGGAAGAAACCACTAACACTCAGCCCCTGCCCATATCCTCACTATATCTCCTAATAGGTGCCCTCAGTCTATTAACAGGACACCAACTAGAAGTCAAACATGGAGAGCAAACACAGTCCGAGCAGTTGCAGATAAATCATTCTCCCAAAAGATGACAGACATGCTCTTGTCATAGAAAATGAAAAAACTAGCACTGTATCTGCTTGTTCTGTCAGGTTATTCTAAGGCTTTCACTCACTGAGTGGGCTTTTGCTGTCACCGTGTGGCATAAATGGTAAACTGCAGTTTAGCGAGCGACTGAAGCGCCACGCAGTTTCAGCACCACGAGCAGTGAACAGCTACACAGCTCAGGAAAACACGATTCTTTTAGCTTTCAGATTTCTGTGCTACAGTTGTAAATGATAAGAGTGCAAAAATGTAGTCTTCACACTCTGATCACAAAGCAGTGCAAATAGCCAGTTATATAAAAAATATCCTGTTGGTTTTTATGGCACTTTAAAAATACAACAAAAAACCAAAACAAAACAAAACAAAAAAACACACTAATGTATGATCTCTCTGTTTTGGTAACTGAGTCTTTATTAGCCATGCTGAAAACCTGGCAAGTTATAGACCCAAAATGAATCTATATAATCATATTTTATGTGTTCACGTAGACTCCATAATACAATACAAGAGCAAATTATTAATCTTTGCGAGTTACAGTATATAGACTGAGTATATAGATTGTACTATTATGAGAAAAATGAATTATGTGCGGATTGATATCAAAGTCAATAACAGAATTTGTATATTATATGAATCTTCGCGGCTGGACTTTTCATTCAGTATGCCTTTGAGCTGTATTGATATTTTTTTTCTTGTTTTTCTTGCAGTGTGCTTGCTCTTCTGTCATCATATTCTCTTTCCACTCCCTTTGCCCTTCTTTTTTCTATTTGATCTTTGCATTCATTGGACCACACAAACACAATAACCAGAGGCGAAACCATAAAAACAAACAAAAACAAAACACATCTCCAATATAAAGTCACTGCTCCAGAAGAAAGATTTAAAGGATTTGAAGTCCTTGTCTTACCCGGGGAATCCCAGGGCTAGTCCACACGGACCTCAGTCTGGAAAGCTCGCTCTGGTTGCAAATTTCCCTATCAGTGTAGTGTCATCTTAAAAACTTTATGGACACTGTTTTATCTACGCTGCCGTTTTGCTCCTTGCGACCCTCCAGGTTCTGACTGCATCCACTCAGCACAGCCTGCTCATATGGTATCAGCACTGACGTTATACCGTCCCTGCCCCCCTCCCCTCCTCTTCCTCCTCCTCCGTCTCTGCCTGTCTCCGCACTGCTGGCCCGTATCTGTTGTGTGTCACGGGCAGCATCACAGCGGCAGACATTTGGAGCGAAAAAACACGGACTGCAGATACAAATTGCGCGCTTCATGTTTGGCAAGGGAATAACCAGGGAACACAGGAATTTCTGCGGTGCCGCTGAAGCTCATTTTTGCCTCGACACCCCTCCTTATCCTGCTTGTGTGGATGGTTGACTGCAGATTTCATGGTGCTGAGCAGGCTTGTCTGATTGAAGGCTTGCGGCCAGGGGGGTATCTGTGGGGCCGCAGAGAGAGAAACCTCTGTCCACGACTGCGCCCGTCCTGTGCACTGTAATTGTGAATGGACTGCGCTCCCTCCGTGATTTTCTGCAGTCGCTCTGAGTCATTTGTGGAAGAAGATGGCGGACAGGGCTGAGATGTTTTCCCTATCCACTTTCCATTCTCTCTCTCCTCCTGGATGCAGGTAAGAGCTCATATGTGGAGTGACAGTGGAGGGATGATGGAGGATGCGCTGGCCTGATAAGAGGAGAATCGTAGTGAAAAGGCGGCATACATATCTATCAGTATCGCTTTGATGACTGCAGTAAAACACGCATCTCTAGCCTGGGTCGAAATAGATATTGTGAACAACCTGCTCGGCCTACTGCTGCCTCACTGCGCGCATGTAGGTGCTGCAGCTGAACATTGCTGGTTGTTTATGTTTCTGGAACTGGTGACTTAGTGACGAAGGCTAAAAGAAGAAGAAGAAAAAGACTCGCGTTTTAGTCATTTCTAAAAAATTGCGAAGAATGGCAAATTGTAAAACATACTGCATATGACTGATCTCGAGCTGTGGCGACAGTCACCGGCTTTGCGCATTCTCTGTGTGAGGCCCACGCCCTGTTGAGTCCAACCCAGGCAAGGGTACGTTGCTGAACAATGATTTACGGAAGTCCTGATACCGATGTTATGTCCAACGCATCTAATGTGACCTCTGCGACAAACAGACAAATAAACCCCGTTTTCCTCTGGTGCAAGCATGTTTGTGAGTGGGATACTCTTGTTATTTAGCAGCAGCGGTAACTAACTTCACGCACAGTGTTAAATGAGCGTTCTCTACAAGGGTATCTTTATTTAAATGACAGCGTTTGGGCTTATCGACGTAAATTAGCCCTGGTAAGATCAGGAATACTGTGAAGGGGATTTTGATGAATCTGTGTGAAGGATCTGCAGCAAACCTACTTTTGCCTGAAGTTGGAGGTGTATTAGTAATAATATAGTAGAATATATGTTATTACATGGTTGATATGATGTGTTATAACAACATGATCAGCCAGACTTAAAAGACATCACCAACATAGACCAGAGCCAAAGTAACACCATAACTCGCAAGTATTAAACAAATAACACAACCTGACCTCTTTTTTAAGCTTTAGAAGAACATTATAAACAGATTCATATTAAATATATTCTTAAATCACAATGGGGACAATGCAAAACTTCTCATCTTTTTGGATGTCTTTTTTTTTTAAATCTGCCAACTCCTAGGGCAAGAGGAAGGTGTTCTGTTCACAGTCTTCTGACTTCTTGATAAGTTTGCAGTACTGTGGGGTTCAGGTCTATAGTTTTGCTGAATGAAAATCTATGCTCATAATTTTGGCTATAGCAAAAGTTGCGCAGATCCAATCTGTAAAGGGTGTGCTGCTTTATAGCCTTTAAATACACCTGCATCATGCAGCTGGGAGTACGTGAAATACCCGAGCTCTATACATACTTTTGATTTGTTGACAACAGACCCCACTGGCTCTCAGAGACCAATTCTTTTATTCATAAATTCATCAAAAGTATTTATATGAATACTGATACAGTTTTCCTCCTTCTTGGAGCATCTTTTTCCTGAAAAAAAAATCTCACTGTATTTCTAATTCAATATGATTTTATTATGTTATAATATCTACCCTTCTGGTGCTGCTCTATTAATGCTAATTTACTTTGTATCACTGAACATGGTGATAGCACAAGCCCTTTTCTCTAATTTATATGAAGTAAACACATTTAAACATGCTTCTCTCTGCCTCCACATGCCTCATGTCCTACAGAGGCAATCACATTAACAAACCAGTCCTGGTGGATTTTACATCCACAGCATGTACCCTTTGGGATTTCAATTGCATTGCTGGATCATATCAGATCAATATACCAGATCATTCACATGAGAACCTGTGACCTTAGTTCGGCTCACTCAGCCAAGCTCTGGCCATGATATAAATGTTATAAATGTTATAAATTCACAGCATTAGCAAACAGGCAGAGTAAGCTAATCTTAACTGTATCAGTGGAATCATGTGAGGAGTAGTTTATTGCATTACTGTGTTTAATGGGGTGGAGGCTGATCCATTTGTTTCTGCTGTTTTTAGGTAGATTTTTATGCATTCAAGAGTAACCACCTGAATGTGGTTTGTGTTTATGTTTGGTTAGCTGCTCACTTTTTGATTATGAAATATCAGTGAATAAGGATATGGAAATAGAATGATCCTGTAAACATTTGTACATTTGATTGTACCTCTTTTCTTCACAGTTTTTATGCATATGTGAGCGCTGTCTCTTTCTCTGTGCATCTGTGTGTGACTGATTCACGGGTGAAGCCACCGGTGATGGGATGGTGTGGTCTGGTAATCTGCCTTACATAACCCTAACACAGTTTCCAGTGGGAAACAAAATCTGTAAGAGGCAGCACCTCTATCCCTGGACCACCAGAAATTTATTACAGATTACAATTTTCCGTATGCCGAGGGAAACCTCTCAGCTGGAAAGCCAAACTTTAAACTATACATATAAATATAGTTTAGTGATCAGTTAGTGATCAATTGTAATTAATTTCTGTTAATAAGTGAAAATCCGGGAGCACTGTATTCTAGAAGCACAGAGACCTTTATATCTTTAATAAGAATAGAAGTTTAATTCTTCTTATTTTCCACCAAGGCTTTGTCTTACAGAAATATACATAAAAAAGGTTTTATTGAGGTGTGCTTTGTTTTGTCATCGTAAATTTTCCCTGCAGTGGATGAAGACTACGTTGTTTTATTACAATGCAAAGGCTCCTCCAGTGCCAGGTTTTGTGAAACGGTTCGTTCTTTCTTTAGATTTGCTGAGGCAGCCTTTTTAAGGTAATGCAGTCATTTGTTTGTTGCTTTTATTTTCTATGCATTAAGTGCTCTGTTTCTACTTCTTTTACATTTTTAGATCCATTTCAAAGATCACATTTTTTAAAGTTAATCAAAGGTCTTTGTTTGAACAAACCGTCACATATTGATGGACAAAAGCAGAGCTTCAGTTATTTGAATGGCAGAATTATTCTTGTTTGGTCTTATTTCATCCCTGAATATACCACAAGTCACTTGCAAATGACTAGTCATCAGAACTATTAATAAATATGTCTCTAAACAACAACAACAACAAAAAAAAAACAACAACAACAACAAAAAAGAAAGAAAGAAAGGAAAGCAAACATAATTTTGGTCATTTTTGGAAGCAAAAATACTAACAATGTATTTTTCTCAGCCTGTAAATTTTCTTTTTGTTTTCATAATTTATTTGTTAATGGCAATTCACTGAATATTTTTAGGTTTTGGATTGTTAGAGAAAGACATCTGAAGGTTAATCAGTAATGGAAATAATGACTCATCCCTGTCCTCTGTAGTACATCTAAATTTTATGAACAATATTTGCAGTAAGTATTCCCCCGCCCCATGTTTTCCAGTCAATGTTCTACTTTTGCCTCTAACTCTTTGAAGGCATTTGGAGACAAACAGAGGGGGAGGGGATGATGGTGGGTATGGTTACCATGGGGTAAGAGGCTTAAATCAAATACAGATGCATTTTAGCTTAAGCGTTCCATTCTCACTCTCTTTGTAGATTTTTGTTTCCCTTCTCTCTCCCGCTGCTTTCCATTTTCACTTGTAATGTTTTCACCTGTCAGTCTTTGTAGCTTGCTATTTTTTTCATATTTAACAGCAATAAAATAATGAGTAATATTTACACATTTTCTTAACATCTGATGACTCCATTGATCCAAATCCAGACAAATCTACACAGAATCAGGGGCTCACAGCAAACTGATGCATCATCGTGACGTGATCTTTGCATTTGGATCTGACACAGACATCATGGAGTCCTTCATTAGGAAAAATGTGTGACTCATGTGTGTGCGTGTGTGTGTGTGCGCGCACGCACATGTGCTTGAGTATTTTTGTGTGTGGGTGTGTATGTGTGTCTCTACTTACTGATGGTGGTGGAAAAACCTGGGAAAACGATTTTGCTAATGAGTCAGTATCAACTACAGCATGTCCTTGGCTTTTAAAGATGATGTCACTGTGAAGCAGGTGCTCATGGTTAAAAGGCAGCTTAATCACCCCACCACCACCTGCATCTGTATCTATTCTAATATTCTCACTAGAGTGTCATCATATTTCCTCTCAAGC
Source organism: Andinoacara biseriatus (assembly GCA_015108635.1). NCBI lineage: Eukaryota > Metazoa > Chordata > Actinopteri > Cichliformes > Cichlidae > Andinoacara > Andinoacara biseriatus. The sequence continues at coordinate 26,719 of VUQJ01001160.1, forward strand.
TCCTATTTTTGTCCAATTCCATTCTTACATTGTGGGCAGATACTGATTTGCATATTCACAGGCATCTAGCCTAGTATATATTCATTTGGTGTGATTAGAGTTATTTAAGAATAACTAATTACTTTCATCTGTTAACAAACACATTCATGTAGCGCATATACTGATGGACACATCGGGGGCAGTTTGGGGTTCAGTGTTTTGCCCGAGGAGACACTACATCATCTAGATTCGGACTGCAACCGACTTTTACATCCATTCTGAATCGTCTGCTCAGGTTTCGGAAACCATTTAATACACTTTTGAAAGAGATTAGATGCTCTTCCGTGTTAAAAAAAAATAAATTCAGAATTATTAAATGTAGAAGTCAATGTGCTAATCGTGCAATCTTTTATTTTCACAAGACAAGAGACGCTTTGAATGTGTGAACATGGAGACAGTAAATACAAAGATGACAGTTTGCAGCTCTGACAAATTCTGTTCTGGACATGAACCTATCAGAGATGATGGAAAATAACTGTTAGAACAAATGTGGGCCGGAGAAATTAACTGAATCTAAGAGGGTTTTGAAGGAAAAGCTCAGGGCACAGAGCCAGTAGGAAAACCTTTATATGGCAGTGAATCTGGGCGTGCCATTGCAGCACCATGACCAGCATCAGTGATGGTAATTTTCTGCTGACTTGGTTTTGGGAGGTAGGATTCTCATCTTGCTCTGAATGTCACAGTGTCGAATATATAGAGATGGATGAGATGTAGGAGGCTGTTATTGTATATTGATGATTCTTGCTATATAGCTCTGAAGGCTCAGCTTTAAATCCTAACTATTAAGACAGGCAACTGACGTCAAGTGTTGGGTAAGTAGTAATCGGTAAACCACATAATGTGACAGACACAGCACACTCGTGAAGATAGTGTCAGCAGTATTGCCAGCACTGCAGTGGTATGGCTCAGCTTACAGTCTCATATGGGTTCTCAAAACAAAACACTATAAATGAAAAATATTTCCAAAAAAGACAAAAAGAGTGTCTCTGTGTTTGGTCTTTTCTTTATTGGAGGAGAGGAGACGAGAGGCCACCTTCTGCTGTGCAAACTGATAAGAACACCAACAAAATGGAATCTGGAAACACAGCGGAATAGGTAGTAGCAGAGGAGACAAGAACAAAGATAAGCGAGAAGAGAGAAGTAAATGAAAAACAACTGAAAATGATAACGAGCCCTTTCATCAACATTCCAATAAATTACATCTGATTTTTTTTTTTTCTTCAAATTATGAGGTGGCAATTTCTTAGATGGTTTCTGGCACAGTGGAAAAAATTTGTGCTGCTCACCATTATAATTCTTTTAAAAATCTGTACTGTGTATATTCTTGTCAAAACAAAGCAAACTATTCTGCACTACTTTTCCATCCTTTCTGTACAGCATTCGCATCTTAAACCTTCTCTGCCTTAACACGTGTGGTTATCGAGTCAAACATGAAACTTTCCCCCTTGTGTACTGGTGATGACTTCCTTGGATACGGCTGCACAGATGTGATGCTCTTTTCCCATTGTGAATTCCACACCCGCAAACACCCACATTTGCAAACACAGCTTCCCTGAAGAGCTCATTAATGAACTCTCTTTTTTTGAAGTTTGGTTACTTATAGTACTCATTGTGCATATAGCACTTATTTGATATGGAAGGTGCTGACAGTCGTGTCACACCAACAGATCAATCTCACTGAAAATTTGTCATTTTGTGCCAGATGATGTGTTGCTTCACAAGTTCAATCCAGCTGTTAATTGCAATGGTACAAATGAATCCCCCATTTTAACCTACATAAAGTTTTTTTTGTTTTTTTTTTAACACACAGTAATTTTACATAGTCATGTGTGTTCTGTAAATGACACTAATGTCACAAGACTTATTAATTTCACTCAAAAGTGATTAGAAGTAATGATTGGTGCACTGTGCAGCACAACAAGTGGCAACACTGTTGATTTGTTAATGAGTGTGTTTCCTAGCCCCTTACCCTGATCTTGCCAATCACAGCTAACCCCCACCCACCCCCAGTAAAAATCTAATCCTTGTACTAAATCCCCTTATTGCCCTTGTCCTTTGCCTGGGAATGGGGTTTTTATCATGATAGCTCATTAAAAATAATACAACGCAAAAATCATCACAGGAAGTATTTTTTTTTTTTATCTTCTAGAGAGTGGTCACAACTCACATTTTCTGTTCTCAATACAAATCCAACCAGAATATGTTTGGTGAGATATCTGTATGCCAATTTGAAGCTTAAGATGGGACGCATAGCAACATTTTGTACTGTATTTTTACACTGGCATTTATATTAAACACTCCAATATGATTGTTTGCAATAATCTTAGAGAATATGTAAGATGTAAGCAAGTCTTTTAGTGTTTGAGCAGATACAAGGTTAGCGTCAGATTTACTGTCAGCTTAGATTTCAGCTTTGTTTTTGGTGTGGTCATAGTTTAAATAGTACTCTCTGAGAAACACGAAGAAAACACATATAAGTGTGCATACATTCACTTACCTGAATTATGTAAGCAGAAGGAGGAGGACGAAAGGAAACAGATGCCTGATTGGAGCAGTCAGCAAGGAGTTTCCAGTGTCTACAATCGCCTGACAGCCCTGTGAGCACCAGCCAGTCTCTTGACTGTTTATCTGGAATCTGCATGGAAAATGTTTTTGTGACATATTTGAGCTTGTCACTAATTTAGTTGAAATGTAAAGAAAATTTGGGACAAAATGTTAAAAAGCACTGACCCTTGGACACCAATGTGCCCGTAGGACTCAGAG
>VUQJ01001160.1:44551-54676 GCA_015108635.1 Andinoacara biseriatus
AAGTATTAACATACAGTCTTCAAAAGGCGGAGCAGTGATAAATTCCCATCTCTACATGAGCAATCCCACTGGTGACACCATAACCCCACTGATTTTAGAACGTTGTTCAAACAGCTCTTTGCATACCACTAAAGACTGTGACAAGAACTTTGTAGACAAACCATCTAAGAATACCATGAGACAAGAGGATGATCCCGAACCCAATAATGACTTGATGATGCTGGAAGGGAGGAAAGATCTCGACTCACCCAGCCTTAGTGAGAGCGTGATCAGTGACAAGGATGAAGGAAGAGAAATGGAGTCCAAGCCAACGAGTCGTTCCTCAGCCTCCCTTGAGCGTATCACAGAAGTTAAACACAGCCTGACACTTGATATACCCAGTGCTCAGACTAACCGTTGCTTCAGCCTCACTTATTCCACAGACAATGATGAAGAAGAAGATGATGGGGACCCTTATCCATACCTGGGTGGCTTAAGGAAGCAGACCTGTAGGGGTAGTGACTTAGAGCTGGACAGTTCACCACCCATTGATTGCAGCGTGCAAAATCATCCCTTACCTGATGATGACCTCCCACTGTGTGAGAAAGACCTGACTCTGAGGCAGTTAAGTGAAGATGATGGACTGGCCTATGACTCCATGAAGTATACACTAGTAGTGGATGAGAATACTACACTGGAACTGGTCAGTCTTAAAAGGTATGCTTTGGTAATATATTTGAAAGCCAATAAATTGTTGACCAGTGTTTAAATCCAACAGAAATAGCTTGACTTTACCTTTCCTTTGGCTATGAAGTTAGCACCATTTCCCTTATTGTGCATCTTATATTAATACAAAGATGATTATAAAGCCTTAAATTGGGATTCAACTTTCTCGTCCTCTCAGGTGCACTTCCGTTCTGAGTGATGACAGTGAGCTTTCAACTCTTTGTGATGAGGAGCCTTTGGGGACTGGCGACGTGGACTATGGTCGTGATGATGAGGAAGTGAGGCCAGAGCTTCTGAGCTCTTCTGAGGACTCTTCTCCTGAAGCTGACCTCCCGTTCTCCAAGAAATTTCTCAATGTGTTCGTTAACAGCACCTCCCGCTCCTCCAGTACGTCACAGGCAATTCTATTCTCTTCAATATTTTGTGAAATATTTGTTCTTATCTCTTGCCAAGTGGTAGAAGAGAGTATTTAGGCTGATTTAAAATATTTCCCCAAAATATGAGATGACACTCTGGTGGCCGTTAGCTTACATTAAGGATCAGAAATGAGGGGAAATAGTTGGCCTGGCTAGATCTAAAAGTTAAAAAAACTGACTCCTGCAGCATTATTTCTAAAATTATCCACTCTGAGCCTTCCCTTAGAATGAATACTGCATTAGGGTTCAACTCATCACTGTCAAAATGATATATTAAGATGATCTAAATATGGCATGGTGCCCACACATGACTGATTGGAGGGCTCTACCAGAACACCATCAGTCAGGGCTCTTGGTTCAAGATTTATATCTCTAATAAAGGGTGATTTGCATAATAAAAAGGCTCATTATATTGGCCCCCCATCTCATTTCATTTTTGATAAAATGCATTAGCCTTCATTTAGATCTCACCTTATAGATTTGCATAATAAATGTTCCTCAACAAACAACAGGTTAGAGGAAAAAAATTATTATTTTTTTTTAATTAGTTCTTTTAGTTTTTTCTTCCTTTTTTTCAAGGGGTTTGTTATGGAAGGTCTAAGTCATGTCTGTCTCTCGTGTAGGTACAGAATCCTTTGGACTTTTCTCCTGTACCATCAATGGAGAAGAGAGGGACCAGACACACAGGGCAGTCTACAGGTAACACACCCTCCTGTGCACTCTGTCATAGTTTATGCACAGCACAGCACTGAGAAATGAAATGAAATTGAAGTTTACAATTTTCTAATTATCATTTTTTTTGCTTGTTTGGGGTGAAAAGCCTTTGTGTTGGTAAACAAAACATTATTCATTTGTGCCATTGTTGTTCCACACGCTGTAGGGGTCATGTAGCAGTAGTGCATCACTAATTATGTTAGGGAAGGAGACCGATCAGACACCACCTGCGTCTCTTTGCCACACACAAAGACAGAGACAAGAAGAGAAAAAGCAAACGGTGCCTTTTTTTTAAACCATAGGCCTCATTCAGTGTACCCCCATATTTAAAGCTCTTTGTCCACCTTTTTTTGCCAGCCATTTCATCACTGCTGGCTGTCTATCACTCCTACCAGGAGTTACCCCAAAACCCATAAAAGATCAAAATAAGTCAAATCTATTGGAGCAGGGATATTATGTAATGAAAAACATCCTTTTGAGAGACGCTTTCCGTATTTTCCTTGACTCCTCTGCTGCCCTCTGCAGGTTCATTCCCAGACACGCAGATGAGCTGGAACTTGATGTGGATGATCCCTTATATGTGGAGGAAGAAGAGGATGACTACTGGTACAGAGGCTATAACATGCGGACAGGGGAAAGGGGGATCTTCCCTGCCTTCTATGCTCATGAGGTTATAGGCCAATCCAAAGAACTGCTGGGTGAGTGCAAGAATACATCCACTTGTTTTGCTTTGTTATTTGAAACTTCAGAACAATCAGATTTTCTATGCACGTTGCACACTGTAGGAATGAAAAGGAATCCAGCATGGATTGAGACTTTCAGTGTACAGTTTTTGGGGTCTGTCGAGGTACCTTATCACCAAGGAAACGGCATTCTCTGTGCCGCCATGCAGAAGGTAAGAAAACCACATTTTCAATCACACTCAAAAAAAGACACTTTAATGCAGCGTTTAGTATGTCCAAGATTCAAATACATTTTCTCTCTCTGTTAGATTGCAATATCAAGGAAAAGGACAGTACATGTGCGACCTCCCTCTCTGTGTGAGCTGGAGATTAGCTTGCAAGGAGTCAAACTGATTATGAGCCTCGAGGATGAATATGATACCCTTGATGAGGTATAGACAAATAAATATAAATGAAATGATTCTTCAAGTAATCAGTTGTCCCTTTGGTTTGGGATAATGATGCACTGCTTCATCATCTTTTTTTTCTGTCTGTGTGTCTCTTTCCATATTTAGTATGACAGATGTAGTCACTTCTTCCAGATGAAGAACATCTCTTTCTGTGGATGCCATCCGAGGAACAATTGGTAATCAAATATACCCATCTTCTGCCCTTCCAGCGTACAGTGTAACATCTGACTGATTGCATCACATTCTTTTGTTCTCTCTGCAGCTACTTTGGCTTCATCACTAAGCACCCAATGCTGAACAGATTTGCTTGCCATGTGTTTGTGTCCCAGGAGTCCATGCGACCTGTAGCAGAATGTGTCGGGTATGTCCAATTCCACAGCAACCAACGTGAAAAATAAAGAGAGGAGAAAAAGGAGTCAAAAAAGAAAAAACAATTCCTTTTAAGGGATAGTATTCCCTTTGGCTTTATATTTTTGTACTTCTGTGTGTTTATTACAGTAGAAGCCACAATACCTAATTAGATACATTTAAATAACAAAACAGCGACTATTTAGCTATTATTTACAGCTGCGTTATCTTTGAATTGCTCGTTGATGGTTTATTGTTGGAGTCTAATCACAAAATCTGGATTAAACTGCATTTTTATTACATATCTCCAGGTTTATTTTGCACACTAGCCATATGTGTGTATGCATGTGTACGGTTAAATGGCAGTAGAATTAATCATGTATTATTCAGCCATATTGCGCTTGAATAATTAAAGATGCACATTAGCTCACTCTCTGTGGGCAGGCGGCTGAGTATAGAATGGGCAGAAATGCTTCATCTATCAGCTTCTCATCATGCTCTTGCCATGAACGCCACTGGAATTTTTGAAAAGCAACTTCTGTTTTTGTTTACATCACGTAAACATTTCCTAAGAAACATAAACCACCTGTGCAAAACGGAATCTAATAATATATAATACTATCTCACAGTTAAATCTTAAGCTCTAATATGTCTGTATTTTCTGTAGACGAGCCTTCCAGGAGTACTACCAAGAACATCTGGAGTATGCCTGCCCTACTGAGGACATCTACCTGGAGTGAGAAATGTTGCCATGCCAACTTTCTTTCTCCACAGCTTGTGTATGTTCATCAGGTTTGCTACCAGAGGGCGCTGTCAGTGGGGATTTTTTTTTCACTCCATTGTAAAATACTCTTGTGTCCCTTGAAAACTGGGATCTTCATTCCTACAGTATGCTAGACATTTGACTGATTTCATTCATCTCTTTCTCTTTGTTTATTTCCATGATCTCGATGGATTGATTGCCTGTTTCTTTTATCTTTTTCTATGATATAAAACTTAAGATGCTGAGCACCTGTTTATTTAAAGATTCCTCTTTGGAGATGAAAACAGTCTACCTACTACTGCTGTATCACTTTTCAATGCATGGCTAGTAGGATTACTGCACACAGACACACCAAGAAATACAAATATCCAAGTGAATGGCAAGCAGCTCAACAATCAGTAAGGAAAAGGTGTGGAATCAAGACGTCAGCATTTGACTTAACTGTATATATGTTTTTGTTCAATACTGACAAACAGCTCATTTAATTTCTACTGATAGTGGAACAAAGTAGAGCGAGAGTACAGCGAGCGGTCCTTGGTCCAAGCTTACCTTTGTGTTGTGTACAAATCGTAGTGTGTTGTAAATACATGTATAGAGAGTAGACGTACAGGCGCCCCATTCAGACTAATTAAGAGATGCAGTTGAGACTGATGGTGGGAATTTTGTTCTTGCTTTTGATGTATCATTCTGACTGAAGTAACGGGTGTTTTAAGAGAGTTTAGATGCGTTGACTTCAGATGAACTTTGAATGTCATTAGCTCTGCAGATATATTCATTTCAGATTAGGGGCAGTAACTCTCCGCAAATTTGAATGACAGAACAATTTTACTTCCCTCCTGTTCTCAAAGTTGCACTGCTTCACAATAGGAAATCATCCAGCTGTTACAGTTGAAAAATCTTAGATCTGTGTATGCTTTATATGGCAGATGCTACTTTTAAGTGAAAGCTAAAGCCCCCTGAAAAGCCATATTCTCACATCTCTGACTGTTTAACTCTGCCATTCAGTGCTGTCCTAGTCTCCATTTACTTTTGACTTGGTAGTTTCAACGAGGGAAAAGGAATGACTAGATCGACCGGTAGCTGAGTGTCATGCTAATTCATGGTATCCCTTAATTAATGGCCGGGCATTGGTCTAATTTTTAAGTATGGTGAATAAAACAGAAAGCCACACATTCCTGCATTTAATTATGACTTAATTTACCCGTTACACAATAACCTACTCGGAGGTTGTCGTATCAAATCATGGCTTGCAGTCTAGCACCTTATATAGAGAAGGGGGTATTTGAAGCCCACCTCGCTTAATCATCCCGATTGTTCTCTCAGACACTGTTTAGCAACTTGTTGTGCTGCTTTCAGTCACAGTCCATCAGAACACACGTGATTTGCAGGATTTCAGTGTTAAAAGTTCACTGAAAGTTGACATGGCAGGAGTGAGGGTATTATCTACATATGTATCGCTGTCAATTAGATCGTGTATATACAATAGCAAATCTATGATAGTGCTGTGTCCTTTATGTTGAGTATGTTATTAAAATGAATATGTACATTAATTACAAATAAATTTAAAAAAGATCACGAGCAGATAAAAACCCCTGAAAGAAAAACACATAAATCTGTGATCTGCAATAATTTTATTTCAGTGTCTTATGTTTCAACACACGGTGTTATCTCAGTCTTTGTCACACAGCTGGCATTCGGGTTCCTGAAGACTCCATGACTCTCTACAGACAGGCTTCAGCAGCACGTTTAGGGCACATTTGTGAGATGTGACATCACTAGTGTGTGACACACCACCAAACTACTGACCAATCTGCTGTTAGAGCTGAATAGTGACTCAGTCAGCTGCCACTGGAAAACTATTATTGTGTCTTGCCGATTATAGTAATCGCCTTTGAGCTCCAACAGTGTGACCCATCTCTGATCTGTATTTACTTGCCTCTGATTCTGTTTTTCTATCTTGTTACAGCCTAGTTAAAATACTTCTTTTCACACAGCTACACAAGAACACCCTCTGATGATCTAGTCCTATATAGCCGCTGACAAGTACTTTAAAACCAACTTTTGACTTTATTACTTTAACGAGATTCTTCACTGTATACCTAGAGCAAAACAGTATGTGACAGAACATATCTTATCTTGTATCTTTAAAAACAAGGACTTGTAAAGTTCATGGGAAAACAAAGAAAAAAAAATCATTCGCCTTGTCATGGGTTTGGTCTTAAAAATAAAATATATGCTTGATGTCTGAACCTTTATTGTTGTCCTCATTGTTTAGTTATTTCCCGATTATGTGAGTGAAAACGGCTGCAAAACATTTTCAAGGTGGAAATCAGATTAGAAATCAAATAATAAAACAGTACTCAAACAACAGAAAATTATCTCACTGAGGAAGCACACTGTCTACATACTGTATTCCTCTTCAGTATGAACAGTAATTAAAGCTCGACTGTCCACAAGAAAGCAGCAGTGCAGTCCTGCCATTCCTTCCATTGTCTTTATTAGAAGCTGCAACAATTTGTCCCATCAACAGTGACAGCAGCTAGGTTTGGGGCTACACTGAGGGCTGCAGCAAGGCTCAAGGTTGGGGTCTGTTCCTTTTGATATCTGGCTCTCTCCAAACACCATGGAGGTTTCAAACTGCTCCTTAACTTTCTTGATCTGCTGCAGCACAGCTTGGATGTCTGGTGTATCTACTTGCAGAGGGTAGTTCTCAGATGGGTCAGCCTCCAGATCAAATATAAGAGGGGGGTCATGGTCCTTGAGGACTGCGAACACTGAGCAATCTTGGTCGGGAGTGGTACCACTGTGAGTAGCACCTGATGTGAACATGAACAAACAGGAGTCAAGACCAACTCAAGCTTGACAGTGTGAACATGATATAGTCAGGATATAAGTCCTAGTACCTCGTGTATAGAAGTGGGCCTTGTACTTCCCCAGCCTTAGAGCAAACAGGCCATATTTTTCACTGGGATCTATAGGGTAGAACATCATTGTCTCTCTTTTACTCTGCAAAACAAGGGGATAAAAGCCATACATGAGCTTTGTTTTTAAATGATTTCAGTCTTTGCACAACTTACAATATTCCTACCTTTCCTTGGTTAACAAGAATTTCTGTCATATCGACCCCATCCAGCATCACTTGCGGTAGTTTAGCTCCTGCCAGGTGCGCCAATGTGGGGAGGATGTCTAGAGTACTGGCCATCTCATGAGTAACACCTTGAAAAGATTCATTCAGGACGCAGGAGCAGCAATGACTAAAAAGCTACACGTAAATGGTTATTCATTTCGTTATAGTATACTTTGATGCTGAAAAAAGACACCAGCTAATTTCTGAAATAAACAATGTTTTCACATTAGGTTTATAAAAAGCTTTCACAAATATTGCTAGAAAGTTAAAGAACAACCAAAACATTTTTCCTTTTCAATGTAACATACTTGTATGTACAGTCACCAAACAAATACTAAGCTAGTTCCCCTTTTGCCTTCAGAACTACATAATTTTAATTTTTTTTGCATAGATTTAACAAGGTGCTGGACACATTCCTCAGAGATTTTGATCACAGGTAGGCTGTGACAGTAAAACGATGCTCAGCTGGTACTAAGGTGCCAAAATAAGGCAAGAAAATATCTCCCACACCATTACACCACCACCAGCCTGTTGATATGTGAATGGATCCGTGACTCTTCCCTTCCTATTAGCTTGAAGCAATCTGGCCATGTCCCTCTGGCATCAACAATTCATTTTCACTCAGAGAACCACTGCTCACTTGATATTCTATTTTTCATACGATTCTCTGTAAACCCTAAAGATGGTTGTGTGTGAAAATCCCAGCAATAAATATTCAGACCAGGCTATCTGACACCAACAACCATGCCATGTTTGAGATTCTGCCACACGATTGGGTAATTAGATTTTACCATTAACAAATGAATGTATATTTTACAATCAGATTCAGCTGGCTTCAGAACTGGAGAACTTGGAGAACTAAGGAGAACTTAATAATAGGCTTTAGTATATGGTCAGAAGTAAATTTTAGTATGTGACTGAAACATTGCCTTTGACGGGGAAAACTGATATTAGATCAACTTTCTGAAAACTTAATGTACCCAAACTGAGTTCTGTGTGGTAAGATTTAAGGTTTTTGTGTTTGAAAGCATGAACTACTTTTCTCTTTTTGCAGACTACTAAAATGTCCTGACCTGGCCTGATGGTCCCTCGCCAGTATGCAATGGCTGGCTCTCTCATGCCCCCTTCGTATGTGGTACCTTTGCCACATTTCAGAAGACCGGAGTTGCCTCCATGGGACCTCCGCATCAGTTCAGGCCTATATGCAGAGAAAGAAAACACACACCATTTAATAAAACAAAATAAATGCAACATCAGGGCAAAGATGTCTAGAAACTTGACCACTGAACAGATGAAAAATTTAATTTTCCTGGCGGGTGGTTGAATGTCAGCATGAAGAATTAAACTCAAAAACCTTGTAAACTCAAATTCCATTTCACTTCATTGTTGTCTTGAAGCTATTGAATGGAATATCGAAATGGCATAACTGTACATAAATTACATAGGTGTAGTCACCTATATGATAATAAACTGAAAACCAACCCGTTGTCGGATGTAAAGAAGACCAATGTGTTGTTCATCACTCCCGTCTTCTCCAGAGTTGTCAGCAGGTTGCCTACAGTGTTGTCAAACTCCAACAGGGAATCTCCGAATGGACCCCTTGAAGAGCGTCCAGCTGCCCCTGGACCTGCATACTGGGGGTAGTGGGTGTGCTGGAAGAATAAGAAAAAAGTGATCACTGGGTTACCAAATTCTCTCTGCAGAGGACTAGAAAAAATGGGAATTTTCTCACTTTAAAAACTCACAGATATGCGCAGTACTTAATATTGACTATTTTGAAAACACATTTTTAGGCATTTAAAGAGTTGACTGACCATGGGAAAGCTCTGATCCTGCATTTGCTGTAAGCTTCATTTTGCACACTTTAATTAATGTATTATATCACAGACTGTTCTTGTTTCTCACATGTGATGGATAGTAGAGGAAGAACGGTTGTTTTTGCTGTGCTGATGTGGTAATAAAGTTTGTTGCAAAGTCACTGTAAGCCCGCTCCAGATCCAAGAAGTTGACTGGTTGTTGCTTGATAACCTCGTTGTGCATTAGTGGGACAGTTACCGTGCCAACATCACATGTTCCAAAACACTTAATATCTGGAGGGAAGCAAGTCAGATTCCAACACGGACCCTGGGGAAGAAACAAGATAGAAAAATGAACAGACAGTAATCCAGATAGTAAAAAATAAAAAATAAAAAAATTCATGAAGTAATTTTAACTAGCGCAGATTACAAACACACTGACCATGTCATGGGAGTACGGGATCCCCAGGTACTCGTCAAAGCCCTGTTTGGTTGGAAGAAACATCCCATTGGGCCCAAATCCTAAATGCCACTTTCCGATGACAGCTGTGGCATAGCCCAGGGCCTTCAAGACTTCAGCAATGGTGGTTTCATTCAGAGGAAGACCACCTACAGATCCTGGGTACAAAACACCTGGGTAGATGCCTGAGCGGGTCTGATAGCGACCTGTCAACAGTGATGCCCTTTGGAGCAATTGACAAGACAGTTAATTAAGAGAGCAGTGGAAAAAAAAGTCATTTCAAACACTCTTATTTCACTCAGGAAGATGGCCTGAATGACATCACTGCATCAAATCCACAAACAATGTGGAAGAAGGATAGAAAGCTGCAGGACCTGTAGAAAAGATTTCATCAATTTGGTTGCACACCAAATTAAATTTAATGTACTTCATCAATCCAACAAGGCTAGAAATCATTATTCTCCATTCAAATATTAATTCAGTCGTGTAGGCCTTACTTACATTAAAGAATCATTCATTCATACCACCTTAGGGGTCACCACAGAAGCTTATTTGCCCCATCTCACCCTATCCCTCTTGTGAGAAACTAAACAAGAAAACAGGCTGCAAAATAAAATGTTAACTTTACTTAAGATCCTTTATCCTGTACAAATCTGCTACAGCA
>VUQJ01001160.1:55048-73012 GCA_015108635.1 Andinoacara biseriatus
AGCCTTTTTGTTTTCTTTCCCTCTTGCCCAGTTCCTCCTAGGTCCTCCCACTTCTCTGTTGAGTTTTTTTTTTTTAATGTATTCACTTATTGGCATTTTTTTTGTACGCCAGTCTTTATGATTCAATTAATCATTTATTGTAATTTACAACATTAACTAACAATTTATCAGATTTTAAAAAGTGTTTTTTAATGGAACATTCTGAGCGGTAGTGCACGGTATTTCATGGTTGCTTCCATTATTTTAAAATAACCGATTGCTATTAGTCATTATTATTTGTTTGTTGGGCTGAGACTTATTTATATATTTACGCACGGACACAGTCAGTACTGATTAGAGACAGATACCTGGACGGGCTGCAGACGGGGCTGGTGCAGTAAAAATCAGTAAAGCGGAGTCCTTCTGCTGCCAGGCGATCCAGGTTGGGAGTGAGTGAACTCGGATGTCCATAGCAGCCCAAGTCCCCGAAACCCAAATCATCAGCGAAGAGGAGGACGAAATTCGGCGGCGAAGAAGAGCAAGTGCACAAAATAAAAACACTGAAAAAGACGAAGCGGTTGTAATCCATCCTGTTCCGCCTTCTGACTGTACACGAACTGAACGCCCACCTCCACAAACAAAAACCAAAATAAAACGTCACGTGCCGCTGCACGGAAACAGTCGCGCGACGTTTACGTCAGGGAATGCTGGGAAATGTAGTATTTTATGTCATACTGGACTACACATGGCAGGTAAACTAATTTCCTCTTCTAGTTGCGCGGACTTCCTTAATCTGTTTATACTAGCAAAACGTCGACTGACTGTAGACTGTGAACAATGTCTGTAAAGGAAAAGCACAAAAATGAAATGAAATTAGGTGTTTAAAGAAATTTACAAATCAAATTAGACAATTATCCTTCCGATAAAGCATTTTGTACTTGTTGCAGCTGCTCCCCTCTCATGTTTTGTCTGCCCTTTGACTAAAGTTCCTAATCTGAGCGCCCGCGGTCGAGTTACCGTCCTCTGTGGCAACCTTGGCTTCTGCCACTGATTCGACTTGACACATGGTCAATTAAGCAAAAGAGAGGAGAAATAAATCACCGGTGCGCCGCTGCAGAAGCTATCAGTATGACCAGAAATGGACGTCACAGCTGATTTTGTGATTTAGAGAGAGTACCATGAGCTATTTATTTATGTATTCTCAGAGACATGGTTCAGTGAGGTGGACAGGAAAACAAAAGGATGATTCTGCCTACATTTATAAGCTGGCTTGTGTGAGAAGAAAAGGGCCATGACATGAGATGAAATCATTCTATCTACCACACAACTGTGTGTGTGTGTGTGTGTGGGGGGGTTCCTAATAACATAAATTATTACATCTACATTTAAGGTTTGGTAAAGTCTGGGGTTAGGCAAGTATTGTTTGAGCAAGTCATTGTAATGTCCTCTAAAGTCCTCATACATGATATACCAGTTATGCTGTCCAGCCAGTATCACTGTTCAGCCTTAAGGGAAATCGATACTTTTGATTTATCATTCACTTTCACATCTCTCTAAAGTACTGACCTACATTCAGCAGCAATTTTGCATGTGTGTGTGTGTAAGCGAGAGGTTAAGGATGGAAGGGAGGCAAAAGAGCCCTAATTAGAAATGGAGTTGTATCATCTGTTTCCTTGTTATTTAGTTTTCTGTAGCTGGTATGTCATATGCAACAATCCACAGTGATTAGTTCTGCATACAGACTGTATGCGTATGTGTTTGTGTTTGTGTCAACATGTGTATAGTTCATGACCCACTGAACTAAACAAAAGATAGCTAACAGACTCAAACACAAATGCATGTATGCACACAGAATCTAAGGGGAAAAGAAGCTGTTCTGTGATGGAAAGACAAGAAAACAACAGTCACTGAGAGATTTTGAAAAAGTACCTTACTGCAGCAGCTCCCTTCATCTAATCTTCTCAAACACAGAGCACTTGAAAGATCTCTGCAGGAAACAACAAGGGAGGCATTGATGCCTCTGCGTTTCCTTAGAATGTGTTCATTTTAAATTTAAGATAACAAAAAAAAAAAAGGCATCACATTCTGTTCAGCTAAACAACGAGTCAGTCATTAGTCCAGTAGCTCTAATGGAGCACCTATAGCAGCCATCATTAGGAGCAAGTATTCAGTAATGACTGCCACCACTAAAAATAAATTTGAGGGGTTTTTCCAGATCCATTTAATGGTTTTGCATGAGTCATAGAAGAAGAAGCAGGGTAGCCACTGTGGGTAAATGACGATCTGTGTGTTGCCCAGGCCTGCCTGCACTGTGTTTCCGTAAAAGATGACTGCGCTGACCTTTTATTGCTAGTAAATGAAAACTGTTGTCAGTGACAAACACAGAGTAGAACAAGTAGCTTGAAGCAGCTGAGGCTGCAAAAAGGTCTTTACTCCTGCTTCTGTTTGTGTGTCTCCCTACATCAGCTAAGCATTAGTTGTGTGGGTCTGTTTCCACAGCATGCTGCATTGTTTGGGATTGAAATTTGGGTATCTTTATATAAAATGGGTTGTCCCATAAGAAAAACTAATCAGAATTAATGTCCCATGACAGAGTGTGTGTGTGTGTGTTTGTGTGTGTGTGTGTTGCTTGGACCATCTGCTTTTATAGCCTGTGGGAACGGCGTATGTGTTCTTGCACATGCTTTTGTAAGGGGGGGGCATGTGTTTATGATGTAAGCACTTCAGGTGGATGGAGGTGTGGTACAAAACTACCCTGCGGAGTTCATGGAGAAAATGAATCCCACCATCCACTGACATCCCATAGGACAAAAACAAGAGAGATGAACTAGCTTCATGCCTGCAGGGAGATCCTATCCCTACACCTCTTCAAACTCTCTCCTCACCTCTTTCTTTTCTTAAGAGTCAGAAAACTCTTACAGTTTTCTGCATGTTATCCAGTTTATTTGACTCTTCAAGAGGCACAGCAGGTATTAAGTGGGATTTGAACCAACGCTAAAATAGGTTTTGTGAAAAACTCATTTCATTTTCACCTTGCTCATTGTCATTTCACACAATATTAACGGTCTGAAGCTGCAAGGTAAACTGTGAAGGACTGTGGAACAGTGCTTCTGGGCACGCAGCTGAGTACATCAGTGGCACAAGGTGCAGGTAAAGTGTTTTAACACCAGTGGGCGCCATCAGATCATACTTTCCCTTATTTCCTCAAACACTGATCATGGGAGAAAAGAAGATTTTCTCTATTAGTTCTTCACACAGTCACTGGTAAATCTGATTGACTGAGCAATAACAGGGAGACAATATCTATCTGTAGCACATGTTACAGACATATAGTCAGACAGACAGACAGATAGACAGACAGATAGATAGATAGATAGATAGATAGATGAAGAAAGAAAGCTGTGAAGATAAATTAGCTGATATTTCAGCACCAAGGACAGCTCCTAATACTTTGATTTAGCTCCGCTCTGACAGCAAAACATCTAGAAATGAGCTTGCCTTCTATTATCTTGTCATCATGCAAATACATTTGGAGCAGCATAAATTGGAACATCTTTGAAGTTACTCCTGAGAGAAGATATAGTGATAGTGATGAATAAGGGTTTGTGGTAAATAACCCAGAATTGTTTCATATTATTTGGTTTTCATTATGAAATTAAGGCACCCACACTGTGTTATTGTGATAAAAGATGGTTATTACAGATATTGTCAGAGTAATATTAGAAAATCATACTTTTTTTTTTTTAGCTTGAATAGCAGGAGTACTACAAAGGCGAGGCAGTTGTGTGAGCCTATTTTGTAACAATCTACTGTGTGAGTGGGGATCAAACAGCGCTTTCGATGATAAAAAAAAAAGTCATTGTTATTCCGGCTTGTGAGCTGAGGGAACAGTGACAGAAAACATTCTGGCAAATAAACAGAGGTTCATTGGTACAATAGAGGTTGGAACAGTGCACAGAATTATGCAATGAAATCTAACAGGCCTCCATGGAGCAACATGAGCTGAAGAACTCATAAATGTTTGAGGACCTGCTGGGGAAATATGCGCACGCCTTTGTCGACATGCTCAGCTCACATGCTGAAGGTCTCATTGTAATAAATACTGAGAAAATATTTTCCTCTCCTGGAATGACATTACAATCAAAAAGAATGTTTCCGTCATTTTTTCTTACTTGCACACACATTTACAGTCAGATATAAACAACACAGATGACACCTGTCTGTCCCTGTGTGGTCTCTGCTTACTAAAGAAACACTACTGGTGGTAATCATGACCTGCCCTCAATTCCCTCCACAACTGCCTGGTAATATGATAAAGAAAGACAGTCTGATTGGCCCTTCATGCCCACTGCCTTCCTCCAACTACCCTCCGGCTGTCATCTGCTGCCATACTGCAAAGCTGCTTCCATGAGTGATTTATTCTTTTCCAGTCTGACTCCTGCATCACCCCTGCTCTCATCATGCAGACAAACAGACTTGAGAGATACACAGAAATGGTTCAAGAGGACTGGACCTTCACAGAGCGTGATAACATTTACTCAAAATGGAATTTCTGCTACATTTATTGGGATATGACATAGTAGATGTATGCTAGCTGAAACAGCTGATTAATGTTTAATGAGATAAATACCAGAAATGTGTATGGATGTTTAGCTTCCAGATCCTCCATCTACAGCTCTGCTCACCTTGAGCTGTTCCTTTGCTCAAATTGTCCTCAGGGACAGAAAACTCTGTGCTTTGATTGTAAACAACCCTGTCTGAATTTATTATCATCTGCCGAGAGTGTATAATCACAAAGATCGCTTCCTCACGTCTGTATTTCCATATTCATGAAAATGCTGCTGTTGAAAGGGAATTGTAACTTCTCTCATTTTCCAGTTTGAATTGTGCATTGTCATCATTTGTAATTGTAACAGCTATAGCTAACTCTTCAAAGATGCAGCATGCTCCTTCCCCAGCTTCTTGTGACTAACACAGAGCACTGTTTGTATTTTTGATCCATTCTCATGTACACGCTTCCTTCAGTGTTTGAATGCAGTCATGTATCATTCATCAAATATAAGAAAATGATGTCAAGCACTGATAAATGACAGCAGAATATATCTCTCAGTGGAAGATGTAAACAAGATTGTTAGGCCCTTCATTAGCAGCTTCACTGCTTTGCCAGGTTACAGTATGTGACCAGATCACTCCTAATGACTGTGGAACCACAAACAGTAATGAATGCAAAACGCATGAGCTAACTTAATGATTATTCTCCCATTTGAGAGTTTATCTTGATCAGCTGTCGGCAGATGTGGCTTCCTCTGCAGCTCATCCTGGGTACAGAGAGAATCTGATAAAGGTAAGAGCAAATAAAATGCAAATAAAGAAGTTAAGGACTTCAAATGTGTCGTTTTTTTTTGTGGTAACTGCAGGTTGGAGAATTCTTAACATTGCTTCTTTACACTGTAGCAATCCTTTTTTTCAAGCATATACAATGCAAGCAATATTTGTAATGGGTATGGCAATATCTTAAGTGATTTTAATGTATTTCTAAACAACTTAACTTTTCTCATTTTCTGCATTTAATACTCCTGAAGAGCTCAAAAACCTAAAGGTTTTGCACCACATTAATATGTTTGGAGAACAGATTAGAAACACTTTGGAATACGATGCATTCCATTGCATTACCTTGCAAAAATATCACCTTTGCAACAGTCTCTGTTAAATTACAGCAGAAATGTTCTATTTTGTGTGTGTGTGTGTGTGTGTGTGTGTGTGTGTGTGTGTGTGTGTGTGTGTGTGGGTGGCTGTATTGTTTTGCCACTTCTCTATTTGACATCACCTCCACTTTCCCACGCTGTCAAACTCAATGTCGATCTCATCTTGTATAGTCCAATCATCTTTTTACCTGCCTTTCTTGAGCCAATCAGTCTCTGCACAGGGTGCTTTAAATATCACTGCTTACCTGTCATTCTCCTTTCCAGATTCATTCGTGCAACCCATAAAAGTTGTGCCATTTTGGTATCAGTACCTCTCAACTGCATAATGAAGCCAGAGCTTCATTATGCAGTTTTGACTTTCTATGGCTTTAACTATCATGAAGTGCAGTACTGCTCATAAATGTTACTTCCACTTCCAGTGCATTATTCACATGGAATTCATTTGGTGGGGAAGCTGGCAAGGGATGTAAATGAATTAACAAGTGAAGCAATACAAAGTGTCTAATTATAATTTTGACTTTGAATTTGCATGGAAAGCTATTAGCTACATCACTTTGAGAAGTGGCTTTAAGGAGATAAATCTCATTCTCTGTCGAATGGGTATTTAAGCTATCAGCAGATCAGCTCCCACACCTGAGGTTGGTCTACAAGCAGATCTAGAGTTTTGAATCAATTACCACTTCAATGCCCACAAACCCAGATCCCATTTCTCTCTGTCACGCTCGATAAAAGCTATTCCCTGACTTTCAGCGTACATTGTCTGTCTCTCAGTGCTGGAGCTGCTTTTCATTTGTTTCACAGATCTTTAAAGTGTTGCCCATTTCACGTTTTGTGAACTGACTCAGATCTCTGTCTGGAGTAAGACAACCCCTGCAGGTGTGGATGTCAGAGTATAATTTTTGACTTTATCCCACACTGACCACACCTTTTTTTTTTTTCTTTGAAGAAAAATTTCAACCATCAAACTGAATTACATTTTAATCACTCACTAATATCTCTTTGGGACTTCGAAGCTTAGCAGGAGCATTTTGGGTTGGTGCCTGCTAACTTCAAACCCATAGTCTCAGTGCTACACTCATTTTAATGTTTTTTTTCCTACTCTTCATGTAGATTATTCGTTTATTTAGAAAACTACTTTCTGTTTACACATGTGCAGTATTTAAACAATGTTGTAACAAGAATAATTTCACTGTATTTTTCAGGGAACACAGTGCACACATGCACAGATACACCAGTATTGTGTTACTATTGGATACAGAGGGTAGTGCCGTGTTTTCTTGAAAATCACAATCTTGCATGGGTCAAACAGATAGACGTATGTTCTTCATAAAAAATAACTGTAGTTGAATAAATAAAGTAAAATGCAATGCAAAAATTATTAAAGTTCAAAAACAGAGAAAAAAATACTTTTAAAGAGGCTTATTGAATGTGTGATGAGATCATGTGTGTAGTGCTTTAAAGTAGGTTTAGGACATACAATAAATAAATACTAAATGCACATTAGTAATAATTACAAATCCTGCACATTACACTAATGTTTGAATTAGTAACATTGTCATAAATAATTCACTGGAGTTGCACCAAATAATACAGTTGCACACATGCAAAAACATTTCTTTTATGCAGGGCTGATGTCGCATTATCTTGTGTCCAAATGGACAGCACTTGGCACTGCGCAGCTGAAATGAGCAGCAGCTTTCCTTGAAGGTGACTCTCATCAGATGTAGTCAGCATTGTTCTGTTTCAACCATGAATATGTAAATGATCCTTTTTGGCTCCATTTGAGATGAGATCAATTTGTAGCTGGAGTGGATTGACTCATGGACTTTTAAATACCCAGAAATCTCATTGACATGAGTGACATCTGCTGCCCTTCTCAGGTGGAGAAGTGAGAAGAATATTTGGACAGTTGAGTAAGCATATGTGAATGTGTGGGCTGTGTGTACATAACATATAATTGTACCAGCAAAGATCTCCTGCTGCACTTTGGGAACAGAGATTATCAAGAGTAAATCTTAATTCTTTTCATTAAAATCTGACAAATTCACAATCACAGAAATAGAATTTTACTACCTTCAAAGAGAAGAAAAGATGGTGCAGATCTTTATTGCTCACTGCAGGTAAACAATGGCTGATCCCTTATAGGCACACACTTACACAGAGCACTCCTCAATTATTAATGCAGGTGTGGATTACCTCTGCAGAGAGGGAGAGTTTACACATAGGTAAAGAGTGAACTATTTTACTCCAACTGCCCCATTTCCAATTCCACTTTCATCTCCATCAGACCCCCTCAGCCATATCATGCCCTCAGACTCCATAAGAGGACCTCTGAATTTGTTTCAGCATACAAACACACAATGGTAGCTAATGACTGGCTGCTTGCTGAAAGGCTTGTCTCCTTCCTCTTATCACAGAGGAGGTATTCAGACCCCCCACCTGTGTTTGGTCTGTCCTAGCCTAGCTCCTCGTGAGTCAGTTAAGTCCATCTCCTTTTGAATGGTCAGGTATTGTTTCACTAACCAGTATCCTCTTACCTTGGACAACAAAGAGAGGCCATCATACCATCCTGACACACACACACACACATGCACGCACGCACACACGAACACAAACACACGCGCACACACACATATACACACGCACAGTTTCTCACAGACAGGGGAGAGCAGTCTGAGAGCAGCAGTCGCATTTTTCCCAAGCGTCTGCCTGGAAAGCTGCAAGGAAATCACATTCTCTACAGTTTTTCACAGGAGTGCTGTGTCTTTTGTCACAGTGGTTGGAGTTCCACCACAAAATCATTCCACACTTTTGTCCAGGAGCACTTCTGAAGTCAAGTTGTTGGTGGGACTCTGCTATTAGGGGCCATCTCTTCAGGTAAGACAGAACAAAAGACAAATGAATAACTGTTGAGGTTGTTTGAATTTACATATTAACAGATTTTTAATTTTTTTTTTTTTTAGCAATTAATGTTGTTTACAATTATTAATAATCATTAACAGTAGACTGGCATTGTTTGCAGCAGCATAAAAATACTGCACTTAATTTGATGTATTTAAAAAAAAAGTAAATACATGACATTAAGATCTGACCAATTATAATCCTATTATTGAATTGTAATCCTAATTCATCCCTTTGTTAGTTCATTTTTGCATTTTCATCCTTTTCTAAATTTGCCCTCTAAAGGTTAATTTTTTTCCCCTTGGTCCAAATATTACTTATGAGTTTTCTTTTTCTTTTTTTCTCTCCTTAAATCTCAAAAATGGGCCAACAAGCTGTTGCTGTTTTAGAGCAGGCTTATAAAGCCTGCTGACATGCTGGTATTCAGCAATAGAGATAAACTTAAATTACAATTCAGATTTAAAGTTTTTAATATTACATTTTAGGAAACTAATAATCTTATTCAAGAGTGTGAAGCAACAAACGATCGGTAAAGATATTACGGATTAAAATCCCAGTACAAAAATGTCCATCTCACAAGACTCAGATATTCAAGCTACAAGTTCAATAAAGGAAGCAGTGCTAGAATGATAACAATGAGAAAACAAACATTCACGCAATATCCAACGATTACTATTAAAATAAGGACACAGAAAAGAAGCAGCTTGAGGATCTGGGTGAGAACCAGGATTTATTTGGAAAACCAATAGATAAGAAAGCTTCATAGACTTTCCCAGCTCTTTTCCACATTATATTTCTCAAGATGTTCTTGAAAGCAAGGACTCAAACTTTGGGGAAACTTAAAAGAAGTGTTGATTTAGCTAATCTATTTTTGCTTAGTAAATGTGATGGTACACTTGGATTCCTTTCACTGTTTGTATCATATATGAGAAACAAGTTTTGGAGACCTCTACATCATAAACAAGATTAGTCATAAACTAAAAAAAAGAACTATATAACCAGGTATTATAGCTCTCCTCTGTGTGGATCATGATTAAACTGCAGAAATTGGAGGAAAATCCTTTCCTTGGCAGGATATAGATTTCCCAGTATTGGCAGGACTAACTATAATTGCACTTGAATCAGCATATAACAGAATTAAAAAACATGGTGCTTTATTGAGCTGTGATTTCATGCTGTGTGTGTGTGTGTGTGTGTGTGTGTTAAATATGCTGTTGAGATAAATCTCTGTAAATCCCATAAATATTGTTATTGTGCATTTTATGATGATTACAGCTTGCCAAAGACAGGCATTGTTTTATTTATTGACTTAATCTATTTTATATGGTTTATTTAAGGCATTTTTTACCTTTATTTTGACAGGGACAGTAATAGAGTTAAAGAACACTGGGTGCGGATTCTACAACCTTTTCTGTCACAACTGGTTCTAAGCAGAAGTGAGCAGGTAGAAATAAATGTGAAATAAGAGGTGAGAAAAGAAAAATTTGCTTGTTTGATTTTGTAGTTTCATCTGCACTGGCAGAAAGACAGTTCACATATGTCCTAAATAGCTGTAAATAATATTTACAAAACTAAATGCGGACACAACAAAGACTAGAACTGCAGACATGTGCAATAAATTGAAATTAAAATCAGGCAGTAAGGTCATTCAGGCTTTCCAGAGCTAAGAAGCCACAGGTGGTAAACAGACTTTGTTGACGTACATTAAAAGAGTGAGTGGGTCTTCAGTGCATCCTCTCCTGATTGCCCTGATAAACATGCTCTCTGTACATCTTTTCTTCTTTCACCACTGCTGCCCTCAGGGCTCCCCCTCACCTTCTCAACCCCTCCATCTGTTTCAATTAGTTGGAGTGCCGGGTGGAGCAAAGAGGTCGATCACACAGGCACAAGGCTGCAGGTGCACCTACAGTATAACACACAGATGTCACTCTGTGTCTATTAGGGGTGGAACATTGTCACAAATGAGAGCATGAGGATGTCATTCCTAGAACAGAGCTGCAAAATTCAGGTCTTGGGGATGCTGAAAGCACTCAGGAACATGGAGACAGGCAGTGAGTGTCAAAGTAATATGGAACTACATGCTAGGATACAAACATGTACCATTACCCCGCTCATCTTCTTCCCCCCCCCCCTCCAACCTTTTATTATAAAAGAACCACAAACTGTGTTTGTGGTTCTTTTATAATAAGATGGTAGTGAATGCACCTCTCTGAATGAAGTGGAATATGCTGAGAGTAACTGAGGACTAATGCTCAAAAACATTTTTTTATTCTTTTTTTTCTGGTGAGTTAGCCTGGTGTTCCTTAATGACATGTGCATCCTTTTGATGCAGCTATCATTAACTAACTCAACAACGTGCAAAGACATCTGGTATGTATGATGCTTGTTTGCTTTCTTACCTTGAGTTTATATAAAGCTCAGGAGAGAGAGCTAGCTTTCCTTATGCTTAGCATGTAGACTGGGAGACAGCAGGCCTCACTGTCCAAAAAAAAACTCCAGTATAATATATTCTCTTTTCTTTTCTATTTATTTTCAGTACATTTCTTTGCAACAAGTGGAAACATTTAGCAGGCTAGATGCTGTTCACCACAGGAAGGATGTGATTTCTCTCCAAATGCTCACACTGTTGGACAAAAGACGATCAGATAAACAAACTGCTCCTGAGTCTGGTTTCTTGTCAGTCATAAAGTAGAATATACTGCATGCCAGTGGTTGTTTGAAAGAAGCAGTATGTAGTTGTGTTTTTCTGTGTGTCTTTCGGTGTGTTCCCTATTCATCTATTTCCTAACAGGCTGGCGCTCTCAAGCCCTAATATGCACAGTAACGCTGTGCAATTAAAACTTAATCTGGCACCACTTTCAGAAATTTGTCAGACTTAAGGCCAGAATTGAAATCTGAACAGTTTTATAATTATACTTTACAGGTCCAGATGTCTGCATGTTTGCGTTCCTGCTTTTGCACAGAAACAAGTGACTGAGTCATTTCGGGCCAAAATCCATCCCTCTGTTCTTTGCAGAAAAGGCTTTCAGGGTGCTGGCGTAGTCAAGAAGGTGATCAAAACCCTTTAGATCTGTACATCCCTATACCCTGAAAATACTGCAAGTGTTGCCTCCTAAGGGCTGTCTTTAATCCACATGTTCCACCAGTGAAATAAAGCCGAGGACCTCTATGTTTGTGATAACCCTAATGAATGGCAGTCAGGTCAATCAATGGCACAGTAATATTGAGGGCCTTGAGGGATGAGTGATGGAGGATGTGATACCAGCAGAAAAGAGGCAGATGCTCTTTTGACTCCTTGTCAGACACAGGGAGAAATGCTAATGACATTTTCCCTGAAGAACTGAAGAGATACAGACAGAGAAGAACTAATGACTCTATCTCTGTAGTCACTAGCAAGCCTGCGGACAGCTTGTTAAATCTCACAGCAGACCAACAAGATGTTATTCAGAATGCTTAGAGCCATCTGCACACAGAAAATGTCTGGCTGTTAAAAACGAATGCAAAAGTAACACGATCCATGATAACAATACAAACGAATTTAAAGGGGCATTCCCAGTGTGTTTGCCCTAAAACATACAAGAAATACACAAGAACAAGACTGATCCACAGTTAAGTATAATTTCACTGTTACAGTGAAACAGTACAGTACACTCATCATGGGCATGAATGTCTTGGGGCTTTTGATTGTGTTAAATTGGTCCAGGGGTGGAAAACAATACATACAGGTTCTATCTATCTATCTATCTATCTATCTACAGTATATTGTACCAAGTGTCAAGGATGGTGGTGGCAGCATCATGCTCTGGGGTTGCTTTGCTGCCAGTGGTGCTCGTACATTACACATAGTGGATACAATAATGAAGAAGGATCTCTTCAGATTCTCCTCAAATAAACAGCTAGACAATTGAACCTGGAACAAAACTGGGTGTTCCAATAGGACATCCAACTGGTGTTATAATGGATGAAGCATGCTAACATATAGCTTCTGGAATGACCTTCCCCAAACCCTGACCTCAACCTTATAGAAAATTTGTGGCCTACACTTAAAAAAATTATCCTCCAACCAGAACCTCAAAATCTCATTACTTAGTGTTCAGAGTTCTGCTGTTATGTATTCAACACCTTCATACACGTGTGCATGTAGAATGCCTTTCCAGCCTTTGTTTCCTCCTAAACTAATATCTGCTATCATCAATGGTAGGAGCCAGAGTAATTGGTTCTATTAGAGTCGCTTCCTATGAGAATCCTCCCATGATTAAGAAAATTATCATACCCTAGTGTGTGATACAAATGTGCAGACTGTCACACACACATACACAACAAAATAACACCATATTTAAAGTCATCAGAGGTTACTGATTGTAATAAAGAAATGACTCTTGGTGCCACTTATTTAAAGGTGCACCAATATTTCTCTGACTTGTGTTCAACTTCCATCAGCATCCTTGCAACCAGTAGTTTGCATAATTGTATTGTATTCAGTTTAAAAGCAATTACATACTAAATAAAAGCAGATACACGTCGGAGAAGTATTGGATGAGTGAACAATATGACAAAATTGATCTGCCTTGGAGAAGATTTTAGTACCATGAATACCAGCAGTTATTGTCTCAGCTCAACAACGGGCAATTAGACTTTACAAAGAATAATGTCTCTCTCCATCTGACATGAAGTTTCTCTCTGTAGACATAATGCTTGGGGTAAGTTCTGTAGCTGCCTCTTATTCATCCTTTAATGACACAGAGATGCTTGTAGGAGGAGCATAGAATGAGTGACGGTTTGTCTCTAACATCCACTGACTGAGATGAGATTAGCACTTTGGGGCAAGACTTACACTCATCTGTCATTTTTAGGCACCCTGTATCTGTCTCTCTTATATCTCATTCAATTTTATTACAACACGGGGAGAGAAAGTGCAAAAACAGATAGAGGTCAATGAAATTGTGGTTCATTTGTGTCCTTGTGTGTATGTGTGATGACACCACATTATTTTTTCATAATGTTTGGGACAGTAAATGGCAACAAGGTAGCTTATTGTACACTGCTCAAAAAAAATAAAGGAACACTTTGAAAACACATCAGATCTCAATGGGAAAAAGAATGATGGTGGATATCTATACTGATATGGACTGAGTAGTGTTTTAGGAATGAAAGGATGTATCACTGAGCGCCTGGACAGTCTGAGGTGCAACTTGGTGGTGTCAGATGGACTGAAACATAATGTCCCAGAGATGTTCAATTGGATTTAGGTCAGGCGAGTGTGGGGGGTAGTCAGTGGTATCAATTACTTCATTCTCCATGAACTGCCTGCATACTGTCACCACATGACACCAGGAGGAATTCAGGACTCACCGCACCAGCGTAGGGTCCAAGAATTTCATCCTGATACCTAATGGCAGTCAAGGTACGTTTGCTTAGCCTGTAGACGTCTATGCATCCCTCCATGGGCATGCCTCCCCAGGCCATCACTGCCCTACCACTAAACAGGTCACGATGAATGATGACCACTGGCCCCCTTAGAGGACATCGGGTCCTCAGGCCACCCTCATGAAATCTGTTTCTGATTAGTTAGTAAGAGACATTCACACGAGTGGCCTGCTGGAGGTCATTTTGTAGCTCTGGCATGGCTCATCCTGTTCCTCCTTGCACAAAGGATCAGATACCGGTCCTGCTGATGGGTTAAGGACCTTTTACAGCCCTGTCCAACTCTCATAGAGTAACTGCCTGTCTCCTGGAATCTCCTCCATGCTTCTGAGACTGTGCTGGGAGACACAGTAAACCTTCTGTTAAAGGCACTCATTGATGTGCCATCCTGGAGAAGGTGGACTACCCGTGTAACCTCTGTAGGGTCCAGGTATTGCCTCATGCTACCAGTAGTGACACTGACCCTAGCTAAATGCAAAACTAGTGAAAAAAAAACATTACAAAAGTGTGAAGAGGGAAAAATGTCAGTAACAGCCACCTGTAAAACCTTTCCTGCGTTCTGAGTTGTCTCACTGTTGCCCCTCTAGTGCACCTGTTGTTAATTTCAATAACACCAAAGCAGCTGAAACTGATTAACAACTCCTCTTCTACTTAACCCTCTCCTGACCAGATCAATATCCCCGAAGTTTAAGTGACTTGATGCTTTACTCTGATAAAAAATAATGCCTTTAATTTTTTTGAGCAGATGTTTATTTCACTTGCATTTGTTTTCATAACAACTAGGTTTGCACTTAGTATCCAACAGCTGTGTTTTGTTATTCCTTTATTAATGCTTTAATATTCAGACTGAAGAGTATACGAATAGCAGCACATCATGATATCGTATATTTCTAGACAATGTCACTAAGCTCTGTTTAAGAAATATGCAGATCATTTACTGAAGTAAAAAAAAAAGTCAGATCTGCTCCTACAAAAGAGCTCATGACAGTGACAGCTAAATGCAGTAAGTGAAATATTTGTCACATATTTATTTAGCAAGGACAGAAAAAGGAAAAGGAGTGGAAGACCCCAATGCACAAATGTGCAAGCAGACAAATATCTAAGAGTGTGTAGTTTAAGACAAAGATGCCTCACAGGTCATCAACTGCCAGCTGCACTAAATAGTACCTGTCAAACACCAGTGTCCGCATCAACAGTAAAGGCGACTTCAGGATGCTGGACTTCATGGCCGAATTCCCAAGAAAAGGCCATATCTCAGACTAGTCAATAAAAAGAGAAGACTCATCTGAGCAAAAGAGCACAGACATTGTACACTGAAGGACTGGAAGAAGGTGCTATGGACAGATAATTCAAAGTTTAAGGTTTTTGAATCTAACAGAAGTACATTTGTGAGACAAAACAAATGAAAAGTTGCAAGAACAACGCTTAATACCATCAATCAAGATTGGTGGAGGCAGCATGGTCTTGGAGTGCTCTGAAGGTTTTAAAATAGGAGATTTGTACAGAGTGGAAGGGACCTTGAGGAAGGGAAGCTATCACAAAATTTTACAACACCGTGCTATACCCTGCAGACAGCACTTGAATGGGGCCAATTTCTTCTTACGAGAAGATAATGACCCGAAAAACACATCCAAAGTGTGTCAGCAATATTCAGCGAATAAGCGATCAGCCAGAATTCTGACTGTAATGGAGTGGCCAGCACAGTCTCTGAACCCTATTGAGTATTTGCAGTTGCAGCTTGACTGTATGATATGGATGAATACTCCATCAAGCCAATCCATCTCGTGGGAGATGCTCCAGGCAGCATGGGGTAAAATCTGATCAGATTACCTTGAAAAATTGACAGCCAGACTGCCTAAGGTCTGCCAGGCTATAATTACTGCAGCAATGTTTTTGTTTTGTTAGTTTGTTTGTTTGTTTTTACAAAAGTAATGTTTGAAGAACATGTTCATCATTTCCATTAAAGTCATTTCATATATTTATGTCAGCATGTCCTGTTATTTTGTTATATTTTCTATTCAGACTAATTTCATGTGTGCTTCCACGGAAGGAAAGAGAATTTCCAAACTTTTGAGTCATAGTATGTACTCACACTTTTATTCAAATTTTAATAAAAATAAAATCAGTCACATTGAAAAAAGTGCTCTGGTAAATTGATCTCAAGTTCACATCCATACAAAGGTTCTAGATGATTTCCCAAAGATTGAAAACCACATGGGGGGAGTGACAGGTAAGTCGTGTCCCATTTAGGCTGTTGGCAGGTAGGGCCTGCTGTTCTCTTGAAATGTGTAATTTCCAAAAAGCTCTCTAAGTTCTTCAGAAAAAAAAAAAAACATTTGAGTCTGTCAAAGGATTTCAAATCATTTCCAATCCTGACAAAATTTTACTGTAAGAAAATCTGTTATATCAAGGACTGCTCGTTCCACTAAATTCAGCACAAGAGCATACAGTTTGGTGAAAAATAAAGTTTCTTTGAACTCCAAAGTCCATGATATCATCTTCAGGTAATTCTTACAGCTTTGACAAGTGCAAAGTACAGGTATATTAAGAGATTGCAAAAAATGACAGGGAGAAGAGAACAAGCCTTTTCTATCTGAAATGAGTATTAGAGTAAAACTGCACTTTGCCGGTAAACATTTGTGCAAAGACCGGGTAACTTGTAATCATGTGCTTTTGCAATCATCTCCTCCACCATGATTCACAGCTGCTATAAGGTTCTTCTCCAGAAGAACCTCAGATGGACCAAACACAGACTTGTTTGGCAACAGGTATGTTTTTGCACAGACCAACACCTTTTTCTGGAGAAGACCCTCGCAGCAGGTGTGAAGCATGATGGATGAGATATGGTGGTTTGAGGTTATGTTGCTGCCTCAGGGACTGGGCACTTTGCAGTCACTGATCCCACTGTGAATTCTGCATCATTTCACAGAGTGCTTGAAGATAATGTGAAGAAGTTATTACATTTGTTCTCATTTTTGAGGTTTTTGATCTTCTCTCTTCATTTCTTGTGTGATATATCACATCACGCAAAGGTATTTAGTATCCTCCGTTTCTTTTAGTCATTATCATGATATTCTTGGTTTATCTCTTAGTTTTACAGGGTCATGTAAGCACTGAGTGGTTAATTCATGAAGGTCACATCAGAGCCCCTCGGCTTTGTTCGGAGGTGTTCAGTGTCTGTGCTCCCTGTTCACCCCTCCTGCTGATGTGATCTTCACTCTAATGACAGTGGTGACTTTGCCATCGGCTTTACTGTTTTTCTCATTTTCAGTGTCTCACCATCTTTTTCACTTGTGTTTGCCCTCTATCCCTCCTTCTAGGACTGATTCAACATTTAACATTAGAATGACCTTAAAGAAATGCTCTGAAGTAAAACACAACTCTTCTGTATCTTTCTTTTCCCTTCCTTCCTTTCTTTTAGACAAGTTAGAAAAGACACATGCACACACACACACGCACGCACGCACACACACACACAGATATATATATATATACACACTTGATCAAAATCTTATCAATCAAAAATTGCAAGAATTTGCATTTTGCACTATTGGATCAGAAGGTTTTAAGTAGAGCTTCACAGTGATTAAAGAAGAAATCGGTGCAAGAGACAAAAACTTTTGAGCAGGGAATTTATTGAAAACTGCATTTACAGTCAAACATGATTTTTTTTCAGGGGGGTTTCAGGGAAGTTTCGGGTTTCTTTGAGCTATGGTCTTAAACTTTTGATCAGCTGAAAAAATCATGTTTGAGTGTAAATTCAGTTTTCAATAAATTCCCTGCTCAGTTTTTGTCTCTTGCACCGATTTCTTCTTTTATCATTGTGAAGCTCTACTTAGAACCTTCGTAAGATCCAATAGTGCAAAATGCAAATCCTTGCAATTTTTTAATTGCTCTTTAGATTTTGATCAGGAGTATATATATATATATATATATATATATATATATATATATA